>ML383430.1:1860-20948 GCA_005239525.1 Nicotiana knightiana | reverse complement strand
CCGAGAGTACATTGATGAATTCGTGGTGGTCTATTTGGATGATATCGTGGTCTACAGCCAGACACTGGAAGAACATTTGGAGCACTTGCGGAAGGTCCTAGCCCGGTTGCGGGAGCATGAGTTGTACGCTAAGTTATCCAAGTGCTCATTTGCTCAAAAACATATCGACTTCCTCGGACATGTCGCTGAGGAAGGGCGTATCAATATGGACCAGTAAAAGAGCCAAGCCATCACAGATTGGCCACCACCCAAGGATATCCATGCCTCGAGGGCATTCCTTAGTCTATGCAATTTCTATCGGCGATTTGTGAAGAACTACTCTCTCATCGCAGTACCATTAACTGAACTCCTCAAGAAGGTCACGCCTTGGGATTGGGGTCCTAGGCGAGTGGAGGCCTTCAATGCATTAAAAGCGGCTATGTCTAGTAGCCCTTTCCTGGCCCTTCCTGACTTGGCCAAGCCATTCGAGGTACAAACAGATGCTTCCGACTATGCTCTTGGCGGGGTCTTACTACAATACGGGCATCCCGTAGCTTACGAGATCCGGAAGCTTAAGGATGCAGAGCAGCGCTATGCCGCCCACGAGAAAGAATTATTGGTTTTCGTCCATTGCTTACGCCTTTGGAGGCATTATCTGCTTGGATCACCGTTCGTGGTCAAGACAGACAACACAGCTGTTAGTCATTTCATGACCCAGCCGAAACTGAACGGCCGGCAGGCCCGATGGCAGGAACTCCTAGCAGAATTTAACTTCAACCTGGAGTACTGAAGCGGGAAGTCTAATCATGTGGCCGATGCACTCAGCCGCAGAGCAGACCTAGCATCGGTGTGCCTACTCGCCACCCTAAGGGGGAGCGAAGTAGCCACCACCATTAAGGACCAGATACAGGATCTACTCATCAAGGATCCCGATGCACAGTATTTGGTTGATCTAGTAGGACAGGGCAAGACTCGCCAGTTCTATATGGAGGATGGTTTCCTGAAGGTAAAAGGAAACCGACTTTATGTTCCAAAAGGAGGGGATCTGAGAAGAACTCTCTTGGTGGAATGTCATGACACTCTGTGGGCCGGCCATCCCGGCGAAGAACGCACCATGGCATTGCTTCGCCGTGCATATTATTGGCCCCAAATGGCCGACGATGTCGCGCAGTATGTGAGGACTTGTCTAGTATGCCAGAAGGACAAGTCCGACCGCTTGACACAAGCGGGACTCTTGGAACCTCTAGCTGTTCCAAAGAGACCTTGGGAAAGCGTGTCACTGGATTTCATCACCGGATTGCCCAAGGTTGGAGACCTCACAACTATCTTGGTTGTGGTAGATCGGTTTTCGAAGTATGCCACCTTCATTGCAGCACCTCAATACACATCAGCAGAGGATACAGCTCGACTCTTCTTCGCCCATGTCGTCAAATATTGGGGCCTGCCCAAAGACATTGTTAGCGATCGCGATTCACGGTTCACTAGCAACTTTTGGACCCAATTATTTAAGTGCCTCGGATCAAAATTGAGTCACAGCTCAAGTTTTCATCCACAATCCGATGGCCAGACGGAGCGGTTCAATGGCATGTTGGAGGAATATCTCCGCCATTTTGTTACCGGATCGCAGAAGAATTGGGTGAAGCTCCTGGATGTTGCCCAACTGTGTTTCAATTCACAAAAGAGCTCCAGTACAAACAAAAGCGCTTTTGAAATTGTTACCGGGCAACAACCGCTACTTCCACACACCGTGAATGCACCAAACATGGGGAAATCTCCTCGTGCTACTAGCTTCTCGACAGAATGGAAGCAGAATATGGAGATAGTGCGGAGCTATCTTGTTAGAGCCCAAAAGAGGATGAAGAGGCATGCTGATCAGAATCGTCGCTTTGTTGAATACCAAGTGGGAGACAAAGTGATGGTCAGAATCCCAAAGCGGTACTTATTTGCAGGGGTCCATGACCCTCGCCTGTTGCAAAAATATATTGGACCTTTGTCCATTGAAAGACGCATTGGGAAAGTTGCATACCGGGTGGATACCCCAGCCTGGTGGAAAATCCATCCCGTCTTCCATGTCAGTCTATTGAAACCATTCCGGGAAGACACGGAGGATCCTTCATGGAGCCAACTCACCATACCCGGTATTCGAGGCCCCGGCTCAACCGGGAAAAGGCGGGCTGAAGCTATTCTTGATGACCGGGTAATTCATGCCTCCAGGAAGGATCACCAAGAGTTCTTGGTAAAATGGCAAGGGTGTGATGCAGAGGAGAACACTTGGGAGAGGGGAACAAACCTCAAAGCCTACAAGAGCCTGATTGAAGATTATTTGGCAAGTAGGGCACCGAGGACGTCGCGAACTCAGGTGGGGGAGAATGTCATGGGTGGCTTTCCAACCGTGCCCCATGACCCCTTGGACGCGCCCCGTGGCGTCCCAGAAAGCCTCCCAACGCCTAGCGCCACGGACGGTCCCGTGGTCTTGGCCGCGCCAAGTGACAAGCGCGCCTGTGCCTCTGTCGCCCCACCAATTTTCCTCGCGAGCGCCCAGCCACAAGCAGCTGACAACGGACCTGTTTCTACCCCTGTAGAAAACTAAGTCCTTTTTCCCTGTATTATTAGAGTAGTTTTTATTCCATGTACTTTCCTTATGTTTCTCTAGCATATTTTTGTCTATTCCTGTAATGTTGGTTTATTTTTTTTAAGCATTATTAGGGGGGATCAAGCAATCAAACATTTTCTAGCAAGAAATTCTCTGTACTGGTGTCTCTCCCCCTCGACACCGCGTTGCCTTCTTTGTAACAGCTTTCATTAATACAATCAAGCTTTTATTCAATTCTCATTACTGTTCTCTCAGTTGTTGACATTGGTTTTCCTGCACGGCACTGACAATCTCGTCTAGCGTGCGGAGGGGACCTCACTTGGCGGATAGAAACCACCTTGACATCGGTTGCTTAGCCTTACGTCGCCCTTCCAAAGAATCTCAGGAAGGCGCCGCGTAATAGTATGGACGAGGGGTCACTGGACCCCGTAAATTTCGATAGAAATTCTATATATACACACGTCAATACTTTAAATTTCGACAGAAATTCTATATATATACACGTAAATACTTTGAAAAAAGTTAATTTAAAACAGTTGGTATCCTTAACACTAAAAGTATTTAAGGGGCGCTGCACGTAAAAATTCTGAGTTCGCCTTTGACAACGTGAGACGACACACAAGATAAAGGAATTCGTCTATCTTTCTCTCTCATTTTGTTCTTTCAATATAATATTTCAGATATATTTATATTACTATAAATGTGTATAGTCAAACCTTTTTATCAGAGGCGGATCTACGATTTAAATCCTATGGGTTTAACTTTTGAAGTTTTTGGCATTGAACCCATTATATATTTAAAGTTATGGATTCATATCTACTATTTTTGTAATTTTAATGAATTGTTATATATAAATTTTTACTCCGCATTGAAAGTTATGGATTCAATTGAACTCGGAGACAATGCACTACATCCACCCCTGCTCTTTATAACAATATATCTTATATATCAGACATTCACTATAAAAATTAAGTTTTTTCGGAACCAATATTTTATGTTATATTCTACCTCTCTATACCAACTTTTTACCTATAAAAGCAATATTATATTTATTTTTATGACGGTACACTCTTTATAAAATTATCTCTTTATAACAGTTAGGTAGAATATCTAAGATCAGCAATAATAAATTTAAAAATTTTAACCTCAACCTATTACTACTTGAACTGAGATACTGTTAGATTGGATTCAAGTTAAAGATGGATATCCTTTTGTTGAATAGTTTGATACAAATCTTTGACAATTCAAGTGTGTTATATCACTAGTAACAGATTGAAATTTATGGAAGAAGCTATAATCATACAGTGCCTCAATTGAAAGAATTTCATCGTTCTGGTAGCTTTAAATTTACCTTAGAGTTTAAATGCTTGTGCAGTTAGTCATGAATTTAATAATAAATATATTATTTTTTTAATATTTAATTAGTGAAATATACATATTTTTGAAGTATTTAAATTTGATAATCTTATTTTTAACATGTACTATTAAAAAAAATTAATTTTAACTTTATTATGTAATAACAAAAAAATATTTAAAACGTCAAATGCCGTTATAGGTGTATAATAACCATTCACTAGTCAAAAAAAATTAGAACAAACAATACTATTATGGAGAGATTTGACTGTAATAAATTTATTTACGTTAAGACATTTTAAAACAAGTAACGTTGTATTTCTGTGGGAAAGAAAAAAAAGGTTACATAAGTTACAGTAGCAAAATTGAAATTTAACTAAGAGAGTTGAAGCCTAACATTTCCTAGAAGAATTTAAGGTGTAATAATTTGTAAGATAATGTTTTTAGATTGTCTATGTAATTGTAAGGACCCGATCAGTCGTTTTTGAGCTTTAGCATTCCATTCGATGGTTTGAGACTTTGAGTATGTTTACCTTGAAAATGGCAATTACAATTACATTTGATTTTGTGGTTATAAAAATATGTGATCGATTTTAATTCTAGTTGTTTCGGCAATAGATGCTAAGTGAGAGTTAAGAAAAATGAGATAAGAGCAAAAGATAATGAAATTGTGCAAACCGAGCAGTTAAGAGACGGGGTCTCGAGCTTAGTCGAAATAGGATCTCGAGGTCGAGGTCGAGAGCTTGATAGAGGGCGGTCGAAGAAGGTATAACAGTATTGAAGGCCTCGAAGATGACCTCTTTATGATTAATAATAAGCAATAAATGAAGAACAATTAATGAACACAATAACTGAAATAAATCAATGGAACAATTATAGAGAATGTTTGAGTTAGAGAGCAGAGAATGTTCTTGTTCTTGTATTGAATAACACGTGTCTTACAAAATGACAAGGGTCCCCTTTATATAAGAAGGGGAATCCCTACATAGTACATGTGTAATTATTATAAAGATAAACGACTGGTACAACCATTTAATGTCACGGTACGGACTTGTACTATTTTTGCGGGCTTGGTCAGCTTTAACCACGTGCCCCTTGGGAACTTCCTGCTTTTCTAGGATGGTCTTCGATTTACACCGCCTCGAGGTCGGGCGTGGAGAATCTTCGACATACTTCGTCGATGTCAAAACTCAAACTGCTTCGAGCCTTCTAAACACGGGCTATGGAGTGCCATAATGATCATAAAATCAGACTTTCCGATTTTAGCCGTATACAGATAGTCCCTGCGTTTCTTAGAATGAAGTGATAAGAAACGATCTTGAATTCTTGCCTCTTCGATATCCCTATTATGACGTCAGCCTCATCAGAACATTAATGACGTGACATAAAGGCTACGCAGAGGTTGCTGTCAGCATGATTCTCGAGAAGCCCACGAACCGCTATTGGTTCGACCTTTCCGCTTCAAACATGCCCAAATGGCTTCTATAAATACTTCAATCATTTTTCCTTTCACAATTTTACAACATCTTCAAGTCTTCAAAATTTTACTAACTGTTTTCTACTTTCATCCTCTTTCTGCGCTTGCTTCTTCATCTTCTTTCTTTAAAACTCAGTTACAATTATGGAACAAACTTCCAAAGCGGTACCTCACAAAGAGGGAGCCACTTCTTCATCACGCTCGTCTAAGGGCAAATCAAAAACTTCTCCTAGCATCGAGCAGTGCATTCCTGGTCCCTTTGACACCATCTCCGGTTTCACCATCGAAAAACCCCCTTCTACACCGGGCCGAGCCCATGTCTCGGTATATGAGTGTAGAGACCGATACAGAGAGGGTAAAACTAGATTGCCGTTGGGGGGAGGCGGCGCAAGTAGAAATTCCCACAACTGAAGAAAGCATAGTCACACATAAGGCTGGTTTTCTCAGCATGTATACATACCCTTTCACTTTAGGCCCCGTAGATTCTTCTTCTCCATCGATAGACTCGGTGATTCTCGACTTTTGTTGTCAATACCGGGTGACGCTCGATCAGATTTATCACTCTTTCTAGAGGATTGTATATATGATTCGATACATTTCCAACATGGTCTAGGGAATGACTTTCATCCTCGATCATTTGATCAGATTGTATATCCCTCGTCTCTTCCGAGGGGGTTTAATTAAGTTGCATCATCAATCTGCCAAGGCATTCTTTGCCTGCATCGATGAGGACAAAGACCGGGGATGGATGAGCTGATTTGTTAGACTTAGAACCTCGGACATCACCCCTGCTGATAGAATGTCGTTGCCGGAAGAATGGAATATGAAGCGTAAGTATCCCCATATCGAGTATGTTTTACCACCTCTTTTTCTTCTTCCGATCTGATCTCCTTCTCTTTTGATTGATTTTCTTTTGATTGTGCAGCCACCGTTTGGTTCCCCAGCGCGGTCCAGGACCTTCTGGGATGGATCAAACTTTTGGACTCCATTTTTCCATACAACAAACGCGTCTGGCGCGATTTGTCTAAAATGCGGTGGCAGGATAAGAATCACGGTATGCTCTCATTGTTGTCATTTCCTCATTCTTTGTAAGTATTCTCTATGGTAGTGAGTTTGATACATCATGCCTATGCAGGCCTTAGGGAAGGCGTGTCGATGAGACCTCCCCCTCCTGGTGAGGAAGAGGCTTCCAAAACCGCTAAGGACAAGAAAAGGAAGAAGAAGACACCAGCGGAGTCTCCAAAATCCAAGAAAGCAAAGGCTCGGAAGCCCAAGACCGATGTTACGGTCCTATCCTCAACGGTAGTTGAGAGCCTGCGTGCCGAGGAAGAAGATGATGATACTTGCCCTTTGGTACAACGGGCAAAACGAAGCGCTGATGCTTCGAAAGTTGCTAAGCGGGCAGCTGCTGAGTAGGAGGCGGCCGATGCGGACCCGCCTCGTGTTGAAGAGACCCTCGAGGAGGGTTTGAGTGCAGTCCCTGAGCCGATCACCGGACATGGTACAGCCCCGTGTTGGTGAGTTCGGAGGACTTTCTTCTGAAGTTTTTTGAGGTCGAGAGGAAGCCCCGATGGAGGTTGATGTTGCAAGAAGGTTTCAATCGGGCACGTCATTCTCTTCAGGGGAGATACGAGATGCCCCAGGCAGGAATGCCCCCAGTTTGGGGACCTCTCGGGGAGAGGATGATGCATTCAAAGATTACTTTGAAGGCGTTGATGAGGATACCGATCGATGCCCTCGTTGCTCTCGAGGAGGCCGAGAGGCTTCAAAAGTAGGTTACCTTCTTGATATGATATTCTATGCTTCGAATTTCTACTCTTGCTTTTATAATTTTTTTCCTTTGTGCTGTAGGTCAAAAAGTTGTATGACCAATCCTTCTCCAAGCTGCAAGATGAGTTGACTCACCATGGAGAGGAGCTTGAGAAGCTTATATCAGAGTCAATCGAGTTGGAGGCTCTATGTGCCCGAAAAGAGGAGGAGTTTATCAACCTCCGGGCAGGCTCGGAGAGAGCACTCCAAGAGAGAGCCGACTTCATCGAGCAAGTACTATGGTACCCATAATCTTATCTTTTATTGTCATACTTGGTTCTAATTAACTTATCTTCTGCATCTTTCATATTAGGCAAAAGGATGCCCTAGTGGGGCAACTCCGAGGGGATGTTGTGGCCAAGGATGCCGAAATCCTTGAGCTGGCGCGGCTGAATGATGTCGTGGCTTCGGAGAGGGACATGCTTCGGGAGAATCTATCCTCGATTCAGGTCCTTCTTCAAGGTGCTGAGGAGGAGGCTGCTGCATTATCAGCGGCCAAATCTGAGGCCAATGATTTGTCTCTTCGTACAAAAGGGCTGCTGCCGCTGCAAATGATCTGGGATATCCGAGAAGGTCGAGCTAAAACTGGCTCGGGTAGTTGTTCATGCTCGCTTGCAAGCCAGGAGGCAAGCCTTCTAGGAAGCGAGTGCTAAAGGTGCCGATCTCTCTACCGAGATTGAAGAAGCCAGGGCCTTGGAGGAAGAATCGGCAATTTCAACCACTTCGGATGAGGGCTCTGGAAGCGACTCGGGCAGTAGTGAAGGCGAAGAGTAGATTTCCTTACTGTTTTGCTTTTTCCTTTTTGTACATGGGACCCTCGGGGGAGCTTTGTAAAAAACCCTTGTAAGTATATTTTTTGGAATGAAAAAGATCTCTTCTTTTCATATCTTTCAAACTTTGCCATGCAATGCTTATGCAAAAGTTGACCTTTAAGCTTTGACTTTAGATCTTTGGAACCCGTACTTGCGGTAATAGAGACCCTCGAGGTCGGACACCTTCTCGAGGCTAGGTTGGTATGGGGGTTTTGATCCCTCGAACGCTGTATGACACCGTCATTCATATAACATGACCGTGAAATGAACGAGGTGGCCCTGCCGGTACACTTCCCCAAAAGTTATAATAACTTTGTCAGAATTAATTGGTCCTCAAAGTAGATGAATAGTCGCTGTTTGTTCTATATATATACACTTGCTTCTTCTTCAGTTTAGGTCTTGCAACTTTGCAAAACTAGTTTTCTCTTTAACGTTTTCTTCCTTTCTCAGCTTGCAAAACTGCTTGTGTTTTCCTCTTCTTTATCTTTGTTCAAATAGTTATGGCTGTTGCGCCTAAATCCATTCACCAAGAAGAGGGAAACCTTACCTCCGCTTCTTGCTCAGCCAGTGGTACACCGTCGGCGTATGGCGAGTTAACCTCGAGCTTTTTTGCTCTGAAGAAAGACTTTGCACTAGAGAAACCTTTCGATGCACCGGGCCATCGAGAGAACACGTCGATGTTTATTCGATCGATAGAGGAGAACCACCTTGAGGCCATGAGGAGAGATTGTGGATGGGGAGAAAATGTGATGCTGCAGATACCTTCCCGAGAAGAGAATATTATGGCCCATGTAGAGGGATTCCTGAACGTGTACATGTATCCACTTACATTGGGCCCCCTCGACCACCTTGTGCTTGAATTCTGTAAAAGGTATCGAGTTAACTTGGCTCAGATCCATCCGTCCTTCTGGCGGATAGTGCTAATGATAAGGTTCTTCATTGAAAGAGATGAGCTCGAGCTTACCCTTAGCCACCTTATCAGATTATATCGGCCTCTGCATTATCGAGGCCTGATTGTGTTACGATGCCGATCCACCGAGCCTTTCATTGCCAGTGACGATGAGGACTAGAACCGAGGATGGATGAGTCCATTTGTCCGAGTGAGGACCTCGACATCATTCCTGCGGAGTTCCTAACGTTCCCCAAAAAATGGAACTTCAAACGTAAGTACTACGTCGTACCTTAGTGCCATTTGCTCTCGATGATTTATAAGAATGTTTCTTTTTCTCTTCCTCAACGGTCCCATGGATGCCAGAAGAGATCCCCGATCTTGTGGATTGGATTCGGAGGCTGGCAGCATCCTTGACCTGTGATGAACGCAAGTGGCGAGATCTATCGAAGGGAAGATGGGAAGCAAAGCACCACGGTATGAGCCATGTGATTGCCTTTTGAGGAATGCTTTCCTTTATGTGTATTAACTCCGCCATCGCAGGTGTTGGTGGATTCTCTAAGATGAGACCGTTCCCCCTCGAGGAGGGGGAAAGACCGTCGACTTCGGAGCCGAGGGAGGATAATAAGCAGAAAAGGTCCTCGATGGATGAGGACATTCTCAATGAGGCGGGGCCTGCCCGGAGACACAAAGGAGATGTCGCCGCTGAAGAGGACTTTATATACGTTGGTTATTCTGCGGATATCAGCTCTCCTCAGGAGGATGGTTGTTCGTCTATGGCTCGAAATAGGGGCCCTCCCGAGGTTTCCGATCCTGCTGGGCCTGAGACCTCTAGCCTCGAGGGGGAGGTTCCACAAGAGGGGAGGAGCAAGAGTCTTTCACCACCGCCTGCTTCCCCCCTCGAAGGTACTTCGAGGGATGCTCGGGGCCAAGGGCCGCCTAAATAAAGTGGAGTATCGAGCGATCATATCCCCATCGAGAGCAGTTCAACTGGGGTCGATGGGACTAGGCCATTAGAAGCACGCTCAAATCTTGAGGAGGCTTAGCGTCTCTGTTCTGTGGTGAGTTTTGGTTGACTTTGTTAGCTTCTTAGCATTGCATTTTCATCTTTTGAACTGAAGCTTCTTTTCCATAGGCTTTTGACAAGCTCAAGTTCGAGCTGCTCCGTTGTGAGACCAAGTTGCGGGAAGCTTTAGGAAAGGAGAAATCTCTCATGCTTCTTTGCAATAAGAAAACAAAAGAGTTGATATATCTTCGACCGGAGATGTATCGAAGTCGAGATTACGAAGGCAATCTCGAGCAGCAGGTAATCCTTATCTTGAGGGAGTACATGTTTCGTTTCCCGTCTTCAAGAACTAATATTTCGGTGCTTCAGTTGTAGAGAAAAATGGAAGCGTTGGAACGCCTTTGGGGCGAAGTCGGGCAGGTCAATTCCGAATGTAATGCGTTGAAGGCACAGGCAGGTGTTCATGCTGCGGCCCAAAGGAATGCTTTGGCCAAGGTTTCTGCCCTCGAGGTACAACTTCGCAATGCTCGAGAAAGTAGCTCGATTCATACGAGCAAGATTGCCAAGCTCGAGACTGATCTTTTGAAGATAAAGGCCGAGTTTGTAGATGCCTGGGATGAAGCTAAAGAAGTTTGAGCAAAGGCCGATAAGAAAGTGGTCGTTTATTTAAAAGATGATGTTGATGCTCGGGCTGAGCTAAGGGGAGCCTTTGACAGAGAAAGGAGGAGCAATGAGTATGCCTGATGCAGATCTTGGAGGGAGACCCTCGAGGAGATTCATTCTAGGGGATTTGATCTCTCAGAAGAGATAAAGCAAGCCAAGGCGGATGAGATCGACGCCAAGTTTTTCTTTTCCTCTGAAGTCGATGCTGATATTTGAAGGCCGCCGTGGGAGCTGGTCCGAGGGGCCCTCAAGGGAGCTGGTCCTGAGAGTGGACTGNATCCATTGTAAAGACTCATGTGGGAGCATTGTAAATTCATATTTGTAATATATATATATATATATATATAATTCTTTGGTATTTCTGATTTTCTTGTCGATAATTAGCCCGATGAATTAGACTTCGAAATGAAACCCTTGGGGTTATAAATTGCCCCTAAGGCTTTTTAGGTTGGCCCGTGGGATCTTATGCATTTGGACCTTAGGCGCTTTAGTTAACCGTTTAGGGCTCATTCTTCGAGTCGGGTTTCGACTCGAGCTCATCGACCCTTAGGTTTTTTAAATCGGCCCTGAGGCTCTTTAGGTTGGCGCTTGGGCTCTTATGCATTGGGTTGGTATGCCGTTTGATATGGCTGGCGACTTGGGCTCTTACGCATTGGGTCGGTACGACATTTAATATGGCTGGAGACTTGGGCTCTTATGCGTTGGGTTGGTATGACCTTTAACCGGTTCTTTTCGAAGTACTTTCGAAGTAATTTGAGGCCCGTAACTTTATGGCGACGGTCAGATGTCTCCGAGTCGCGTTAGTTTGGCCGGAGCCTTATGACGGTGGTCATTGTATTCGGTCGTAGCCTTTTAGTCCCCGAGTGAGATATCCACGGCGTCTATATCGACGATATTCCTTTTTAGGGGTCTTAAAAGTTCGATATATAGCCTTGACTTTGATATCGGGATTATGCCTTTTTAGGTCTTACAAATTTGTGCATACCTTGCTTGAGGTCTTACAGTTTTGATATTGCCTCATGGAGGGCTTATGAGTCATGCCTTGCTTGAGGTCTTACAGTTTTGATGCTTCCTCATGGAGAGCTTACATTGGTGCCTTGTGGAGGGATTATGAGCTCGATGTTGCCGGCCCTGAGATCTTATGGCTTTGAGTTTTTGATGACTCGATGGGGTGACTGTCCATGACAATCCCCGACACATCGAAAGTTTTTGGCTTTGGAGTCGTTCTTTGTGAAAATAGCAAACTATTTGGTGTTGTCTTATTGAAGTCTTATAAACTTGATATTGCCTCATGGAGGTCTTAGATTGTTGATATTGCCTCATGGAGGGCTTACGTTGTTGATATTGCCTCAATGAGGGCTTACATTGGTGACATTTCCTTATGGAGGGCTTATGTTGGTGATATTGACTCATGGAGGGCTTATGTTGTTGGTATTGCCTCATGGAGGGCTTATGTTGTTGGTATTGACTCATGGAGGGCTTACAAGTTTGAGCATGCCTCTTTGAGGTCTTATAGATGTGATATTGCCTCATTGAGGGCTTACAAGTTTGATCATGCCTCGTTGAGGTCTTATAGATGTGATATTGCCTCATGGATTATGGAGGGCTTATGAGCTCGAAGTTGCCAGCCCTGAGGTCTTACAGCTTCGAGTTTTCGGTGTCAGTTCTCGAGTGTCTGGGAAATCTCTGGCCCTGGGGCCATCTCTTGTGAAAATAGCAAACTTCTTTGACGCACGAAGTGTTTTGATGATAAAAGATGCTCCTTCGATTAATTGGTACAAGTATACATTTTTTTACCATTGAGGGTTTGATTATTCTATGTGGACACGGTTCATTCGACCGTTTGGTCCTATACATTGTTCTCTTGTCAAGACCCTCTTTGGCATATTTAATTTCTTCGAGGAGGTGATCTCCCGGGGGGATGCCCCTCAGTATTTGAGGTTGATCGAATAGAAGCCTTAAATACTTGGTGAGTTATCCTTAGGTAGTATATGGATCCTCGTTAAAAACCTCGTCGGTAAAACCCATCTGGGATAAAATCCGACATGAGGGAAAAAGAGCGCAACGCATGCTTTAAAACCTAAGGACTTTGAGCTGGAGGGTATTTCGATTCCTTTTAATCGAACACCTACACATAGGTTAGTGTAAAATGTGAAGTAAAGAGGGAGAGGATTGTACCTTAACTGTGGTGGCATTCAAGCCTCGATATGCTTCAATTACTCATTTTAAGGACGCGACACGGTCCTTTATTTGTTCATCCGAGGATGCAGTTTTGTGATTGCTACTCGGCTGTTTGCTTGTCTTTTAGCTCCTTTGATGTAGAAGGTGTCGGTGTCGGTGCCACGTCGTGTACTACGAAAATTTATTTTGTTGCGTGATGCACTCCATATACCGTTTTTACTCCATCCTTCATAGGAAACTTCATCATTTGATGAAGGGTTGACGACACCGCCCTTATACCGTGAATCCATGGCCTTCCAAGCAATGCATTGTACCTCATGTCACCTTTGATGACATGAAACTTGGTATTTTGAATTGTACCAGCCACACTGACTGGGAGAATGATTTCCCCTTTTGTTGTCTTGCTCGCCATGTTGAATCTATTGAGGACATGGGAGGCGGGCACAATTTGGTCAAGCAATCCGTGGTTCTCTACCACCCTCGACCTAATTATATTGGCTGATCTACCTGGATCCACGAGCACACGTTTAACCTGAAATTTATTTAAAAGGAAAGAAATTACCAGTGCGTCATTATGAGGTTGAGACAAGGTCTCGATGTCCTCTTCGCTGAATGAAAGAGCATCTTCAGGTATGTAGCTCTGAGGTCGCTTTTCCCTGGTGATGGATACTTTTGTTGGCTTAAAAATGGGTCCCTGAGTGATGTCGGCTCCTCCAATAATCATGTGGATGACGTGTTGTGGTTCTTCTGTTTCATTTTTCATGTTCACCCCTCTTTCCCGAAATTGGTTTTTAGCTCGGTCACTGAGGAATTCTCGAAGGTGCCCTTTGCTAATCAGTCGGGCTACCTCTTCTCGAAGATGTTTGTAATCCTCGGTCCTATGACCGTGGGCACCATGATATTCATATATCAAGTTGGGGTTCCTTTACGAAGGATCTGATAATACGGGCCTTAGCCACCTGGTGTGTTTGATTTCACCTATGGCTGATACAATGTCTGAAGCATCAATGTTGAAGTTGTACTCAGATAGCTGGGGTGCCTCTACCGGTCTTGTGTGCCTGTCCAACCCTGCTTTGTTCACGAGTCCCCGAGGATTCTGGCGTCGATCCATCCTTTGCTCATTTCGAGGAATATTACGCCTCGGGATATTTCTCTGATTTTCTATATACGGTTGATACCTTTCTTCGCTTGGCCTCGACTCTCTTTCTAGAAGCCTCGATTCCTTTGCTAAGAGCCTGTTGGGATACACCGAGCCCGAGGGGGCTTCCAATTGGTCATCCTCGACTCTGATCTTTGACTGATACATGTTGTGTACATCCGCCCAAACTACAGCGGGATACTCGATTAAGTTTTGTTTCAACTTCTTTAAAGCTATCGAGTTTCGTTCACTCAAGCCCCGAGTGAAGGCTTGCATTGCCCAATCATCAGAGATCGGTTGTAATTCCATCCGTTCTAATTGGAAGCGTGATATGAACTCCCTTAACATCTCATTCTCTCTTTGTTTGATTTTGAAGACGTCAGATTTCCTCGTAGCGACCTTGATGGCACCAGCATGCGCCTTCACAAAAGAATCTGCCATCATAGCAAATGAATCTAGCGAGTTCGGGGGCAGGTTATGATACCACATCATGGCCCCTTTAGACAGTGTTTCTCCAATTTTTTTAAGACGGATTCAATCTCGTCATCTTTTAGGTCGTTCCCTTTCACAGCACAAGTGTAAGTAGTAATGTATTCTTTGGGGTCCGAGGTCCCGTTGTACTTCGGGAGATCGGACATTCTGAATTTCTTCGGGATGGGCTTCGGGGCCGCACTTGATGGGAATGGCTTTTGTACGAACTTTTTCGAATCTACACCTTTCAGAATCGGGGTTGTGGCCAGGATCTGATCGACCCTCGAGTTATAGGTATCCACCTTTTTGTTGTTAGCTTCTATCTTCTTTTCTCCTGATTCAATCCTCTTTGTGAGGTCCTCGAGCATCTTCATAATAGCGGGGTCAACTGTTGACCCATTATTACTCGACCTTTCTGGTGCCTGTTCGACTCAAGGAGCCATTTCTGGTGGTGCTGTGCTTGGAGTTCTCTGATGGCTTTGTAGCTGAACAAGAGCCACTTGCTGTGCTTGCAACATCTCAAAAATGACATGAATAAATTCTCTTTCCTTTTGAGCAGGGGCTCTCTGTGCTTCATGCTGGTCTCCTTCACGTATACTTCTATCTGTATGATAGCTTACATCGACATGTTGAGCGTTGTGTGAGCCCTCATCAACGGGGATTTGCACTGGTTCCCCTTCAGGGTTTTGCGGCGGTACACCGGCACCTGAAGCAACTGTGACGTTTTCTCCACAATCCTCAGGACCGTTGTTTTCATGTGCATTTACTGTGTTAGACATTTTCTGACTTCAAACTGAAGATCTTTGGACAAGAAAAGTGTAAAGAATAACTTGCGTTTTCAGAAAACCAGCACCAAAACAATCACTATTATTTTTAGCGCCACAGTGGGCGCCAAACTGTTTACTTCGAGAATGGTAATTACAATTATATTTGATACTAGTTTTTTAGGAAATAGATGCTAAGTGAGAGTTAAGAAAAATGAGATAAGAGTAAAGGATAATGGAATTGTGCAAACTGAGCAGTTAAGAGACGGGGTCTCGCGCTTAGTCGAAATAGGATCTCGAGGTCGAGCTCGAGAGCTTGACAGAGGGCGATCGAAGAAGGTATAACAGTATTAAAGGCCTCAAAGATGGCCTATTTATGATCAATAATAAGCAATAAATTAATAACAATTAATGAACACAATAACTGAAAGGCAATAAATCAATGGAACAATAATAGAGAATGTTTGAGTTAAAGAGCAGAGAATGTTCTTGTTCTTGTGTTGAATATCATGTGTCTTACAAAATGACAAGGGTCCCCTTTATATAAGAGGGATAATCCCAACATAGTACATGTGTAATTATTATAAAAATAAATGACCAACACAACCATTTAATGTCACGGTATGGACTTGTACTATTTTTGCGGGCTTGGTCAGCTTTAACCACGTGCCCCTTGGGAACTTCCTGCTTTTCCAGGATGGTCTTCGATTTACACCGCCTCGAGGTCGGGCGTGGAGAATCTTCGATATACTTCGTCGATGTCAAAACTCGAACTGCTTCGAAGCCTTCTGAAGACGGGTTATGGAGTGCCATAATGATCATAAAATCGGACTCTCCGATTTTAGCCGTATACAAAGTACCTTCATATTATGTATTATGAATTGCTTCTATGGTTGGCTTCGGTTTTCGAGCGGTTCAGGATTTGATTTGGAAGAATGATTCTCATTTTAGAAGCCTTAAGTTGGAAGAGTTGACTGGAGTTTGACTATTGTGTAGACGGCTCCGTAATGGTGGTTTGATGATTCCAATAGCTTCATATGGTAATTTTGGAGTTACGCGTGCATCCGAATTTGGATTTAGAGGTTCGTAGAATGATTTGATACATTTTAGCAAAAGTTGGGAAGTTTAATGTTTGGATGGTTGAGAGGTTTGACCGGGAGTTGACTTTGTTAATATTGAGTTCAAATTTTGATTTCGGGAGTTGGTATAGCTCTGTTAGGTCATTTGGAATTTGCATGCAAAATTTGACTGTCGCGCCCTCCTTTTTCTCGCTAAATTGGGTTTCGACATTTATGGGAGAACTCCTTCTTTTTTGGGATTGGGTGAGGGATTGGAAGAGTCGCCACCTAACGGATTAAGGTGTGTTAGGGCACCTAGAGCAATTAACTCATAAACCAGTTTGCATCACCAGAGATCGGGTAAGGGATCAAATTACCTCGAGGGGGAGGTGTTAGGTACCCCTCGAGGTCCACAACGGTGGGCCCCGGGCGGAACTTAAATTAAGCGAATTAGTTTAAAAGGGGAGGAAAATAATTTGGACAATACAAGTTACTTTAAACGGGATTAAAGGAGGGTCCTAGTTTTTTTAGCCTATAGGATCATTCCATGCAATACTTTGTAACTTCCCCAAGTTGGGGTATTACTCATAGCATTAGCGCATGGGCTATCATCTCCTTACTACCCAATTACTATCTTGCAGTTCTTACCTAAGCGTTTTAATAGCTTCTAGCTCATTCCTTATGGGTGCACTACCCGTCCCTTACCTATGGTCCTGGAGGTGTTAGGACCTCTATTTAGGATGGTTCTAGACCAATATATGTTACTTAAGAATGCGAAATCTAGGCGACAAACAAAAGACAAATAGGACTTTCAAATAAGCAAATAAGGGTTCACGTTGACCTCCACAGATAAATAACAAAAGCACGCAATTGAATCAGCAAACTTCGTTAATTTTAGGATCCTATAGCCAGGATATCAATATGAGCAGAAACAAAATATAAAGACAGTCTTATTAAGGAAATCATTGTGACCTATTTGTTTGCCTACTGATTTTATTCAGCGCGAATATGGGCATTCCAAGCAGATAATATGTCACAATTTTAAGCCCAGAATCATTAATGAGTCCTAAAGATTGTCTAAGTGATGGCCAGAATTGGTTGAATTCAGAATTGATTAATAGAATCCTATAGGCATGATTTCTATGAGTTTGCAAATTACAGACCTATAAACATGGTTTCTAAGTGTAATACTGATTTTAACTCATAAAGGCAGCTTTTTATTCCTTTTATATCCTATAGGCATTCTTTCTAATTGCTGAATTGATTTAAACCCTTATAGGCATGACTTCTAATTATTGACTCGATTTAAACCCATGTAGGCATGATTTCTAATTATTGATTCGATTTAAACCCCTATAGGCATGATTTCTAACTGTTGACTCGATTTAAACCCCTGTAGGCATGATAGCTATTAGTTGACTCGATTTAAACCCTTGTAGGCATGATATCTATTAGTTTAAATCCTATAGGCATGATTTCTAGGTTTGAAACTGATTTTTAGTCCTATAGGCATGATATCTATTAACCGTATGTGGGAAGAAATTAAGCATATTTCCAGGAAAAGATTATTATTTCAAACAAACAGGATCCTATAGACATGGTCACTAATGCACGTTTTGTTGAAAATATGTGTCGATCCTATGAACAGGATTTCTAATGAAGAATTAAATGAAAATTCCTATAAGCAAGATCTCTAGTAGGCAAATGTGAAAACACAGAATCAGAATAATCCGTAAAATCCTATAGGCGAGATCTCTAAACACAGTTTACTACTCACATAATTCAATCAGCACAATTAAATCCTATAGGCGGGATTTCTACCCAGTATTTTTGACAAAGATATAAGAAAAAACCCCAGCTTTTACTAATTAACCCCAAATATGTTATTGCAGAGATTATTACAGCCCTGAGTATTGAATGAATTACATAATAGTAACAATTATACTATAGGGAGCATTCATAGGCCCAATCTAAACCTGGAAACCAGGCCTGCAAACATAACAACTTGGGAGCATAGTAGTGATCCATCCATGGTACATTAAAATCAGGCTTCCAGTGTATCAAAGTTCCCAAGGGCCTCAGGGACCACAGACAATTCTCACACCAAAACCACATTCAGAAATATAACTCATAAAAGGTTGGAAGACAAGCCCCAATGTGTCAGAGTTTAAAGGAGTCTCAAGAATCCTAGGTAGTGCTCACACTGGGGGTGGTGAGCACCTAAATGACTAAGAGTGGGAGTTTGAAAACCAGTGCATAAAGGGTAAGGGGGAAGGTTTAAAATAAACAGTTCAATTTCAGAAGAAAGAAAGTTCAGAACATAGAGTTGCATGCAAAAAACTGCATCAAGAAAACAAACATAATTGATGCTTAGCACATAGTTCAAACAGATTGAAATCTGATGAAGCTAAGTAATTATACTGGATTTATGAAAATCATTATTTAGTTACAGAAACCATTAAGCAGAACAACTAAGTCAGCCAGGTACATGAAATAGATAGACAGAGAAGAAGAGTTAGGAAACAAACATATTTGATTACATGCTTATAGTACCTTATAAAGTTCAGAACAGGTTAATGAAACAAACTAAACCTTACATTAACTTATGAGAGTATTCATGCTATTTGAAATAACTTAGTCTTAAGTTAACAGTATTAAGCATAGAGAATGAAATTGCAAAGGTTAGGTGATCACGCTCAACTATGTCTTGTAGAAGACTAAACGGGCGCTGCAAATATAATCTGGGGTATTACACCCAAAGTCGATCCCACAGAGAATTGTACGTATCAATTGAGTCTATAAAATACTAAACTAGTGTTTAATCAATTTTCTCAAGACTTTTGAATATCAATTTGTGTTGTTTAACTAATTCTACTAACAATAATAATAAACTAA
>ML383425.1:30410-69462 GCA_005239525.1 Nicotiana knightiana | reverse complement strand
GCAAGCCTATGGTGCATCTTTTGTGGCATATGAATGTTGTTTCTGAGAGCGAGTGAATTCTTTCTATCTTGAGTTCCTAAGTGTTCTTAAATTTTATTGTGTGAGGAACTAGCTCTTTGCTTTGGTGAGGGCACATGATTCATGAAGGAAAGGTAATGTTGTTGACCTCTATGTTAGAGTAGTTAGTGAATTGTGAATAAAACATGGTATTTGTGAGTTGATTATTGAGGCGAGGATGTCACACCTTTGTGCTTGAACTGTTTTCAATATTCTTGGTATAATGGAGTTTATTTCATGTGTACGTGAACTTGAGATGGAAACAGAGCTAAAGGGATGCAAATACGTCGAAAATACGCTTAAGGGTCGAAGAAGAAACGCCCGGGCGATAGCAGGGCGTTTGGACCCTAAAGCAAGGTAGCCCCTGGCGTTAGGGGGGCGTTTGTCCCCTAAAGCCTGGAAGCCCCTGANCCAAACTCCCGGGGTCCCAAGTTCGGTCAATTCCGAGTTTTGACGAGTTTAAGTGTTTCCCGGTTGGAATAGAAGTCTCCTACACGTTTAGGGTTCATCCTAAACATATAAATAGACCCCGAAAACACAAATTGAAAGAGAATTCGAAGGATTCAAAGAGAGAAAATCATTGAAGTGACAAAACATTGATTTTTACATCTTTTATTCATTACTTTGTAGTTCAATTATGCAATTTATTTTGGGTTTGATTCTTATGAACATGTCTAGCTAACTTCTTTAATCTAGGGTTTTGGTAGAACCCGTTGGGGATAAACTTATTGTGTTATTAATATAGTTTTGATTGGTTGATTTATCTCTATTTGTTCAACTACGTTCTTGTTGTAGTTGATTGAAAGGGCCCTCAATTAGCTGTTCCTATTTATTATGTATCTACTTGAGAGAGAGTGCATATTTAGGTAGTTGTTTGAACAACATCACTCCCGGAGTATAGACGAAAGTCATAACCGAGGGTTTAGAGGTTGGATTAGAGATAACGATACCTCGGGTGCAATCTAAAGTGAACTGTAATGCAATCTAGCTAGCGTAACTTGAGAGAGTGCGTCTAGTAAATTATCATAATTACTTGAGAGAGATTTATGGTAGATAGAGTGTTCATGATTGATAGAGACAACTAATCAAACTATAAGAAGTATCCGAGAAGTAAGTTCACCAACGGGGGAAACCATAACCTTAGACCTTTATCATCATTATTTACAACACATTGTTAGTAATTGCTAGTTATTATTATTGTCAGTAGAATTAGTAAAACATCACCAATTTATATTAAAAAGTCTTGAGAGAATTGATTGAGTAAAAGTTGCGTATTCTAAAGACTTGATTGATATGTAAATTCCCTGTGGGATCGACTCTGGGCATAATACCCCGGATTATATTTGCAGCGCCTGCTTAGTCTTTATTAGACATAGTTGAGCGTGATCAGTAGCTTGTAGTAAGAACTATAAGTTAGTGTGTGAAAGTCTTTATAAGAGTGCCTTACAAGGTGGCTTGTAATAGTGTAGATTACAAGTTAGTGGAGTTGAAAACCTACAAGAGTGGGTCGTGGTTTTTGTCCCCTTAAGAGGGATTTTTCCACGTAAAAATCCCTTGTCTCTTTACTCGTTTTTATCACATTATTCTGTGAAAACCAATAGAGGACTTGGTCTCTCTACTGGTTGGTGGACGCAATCAAACCTTCAACTTGCTAATCGACTTGGTTGTAGAGTGTAACAACTTGAACCCTGTCCTTCTACTCCCTCCCTTTTCCCCTCTCTCCCCAACACTCGCTCATTTCTTCTCTCTCTTTTGGGGGATTATGTGTTTTGCTTCTTCCATATCAAGTATTTGGTGAAAAAAAGTTTTAAGTTACATGCAATGACAAGTATTGATAAGTACATTCAGGTTGATGTAAACTATTGATAAGTACTTTGTTTTAATTTATATTTTTTCTCTCAAAACTCAATACAATTAATTTTAAAAATTAAATTAAATCAGATAATTCAATATTTAAACTAAAACTTTATTTAAAAGCTGTATAAACTTATGTTAATTTAATGAATATACATTTTAGGATATCGCTCAAAATTATATAGTTTATTCTTAAAAAAAAATAATAGTGTTATTGGAACAAAGGGAATAACCTTTTTACCATAGACTAAGATTTTAAAATTTGTGATATTATGTTATGTAAATATAAAAATATGTCATTAATGATAAAATAAAAAGTAAACGTAATATTTGTGGGACAGAGCAAATTATAACATAAAATTAGAGCCGTCAACATGGGCTTGGTCGGTTGGGCCAAGGAAAAACGCTCTGATCTCCTATGAGAAAAATTCCCAATTCTCCTTTTGGTGCTTCAACTCTCACATAAAGTTCTTGTTTCGACAATTCAAAAGTTGGAGAGGAAGACCGGTGCAACAATAGTAATCCCAAGCCAAAATCTGCTTATTTTCTTCCTCATCATAGGCATAGATAGAATTCGCTCGCCTGCCCTTGAATGGCCTTTCCACGGGATCACCATTCTCCTAGAGCTCGAGCATGAAACTTGATTACACAGATTCGGTTCGATCGCAGGAGCGAAGCCACGACCACATCTTGACGTAATAGATAGACGAAAAGGCTTTACACAAGACCACAGAGCGAGAGAGAGAGCCTTCGCTTACCTGCTTAACCGTACCCTCCTATCGTACCTATATAGCCTTTCCTTGGGTCGATCGGAGGAGGCCTTACCTCTTAGATGACCCAAGCAAGTCATTAAGCTATTGGATGTATGTACATATTCCTGCGGCTCGGATGAGTATTCTTGTTTATATCGTTACGGCTATAAACACTTTTTAGTTCCTATTAACAAAACATCCCCTTTTTATTTCGCTCTTCGGCAAAGGATGAACAAAAATCCAGAGCTCTGACTCAAATTTCTCTCGATTCATCCCCTCATGAGGAATTACCAAACCATTTGACCCTTCACCCATTCCAATATAAAGGATTAGTCAATCAAATATAATAGATAGTAAATGGGTCGGTTTGAAAATAAATGAATTGCTAGTCGTAGAATATTATTCTCGTCAGACTTAAACCTCAGACTGAAACCGAGGGTTCGAAAAATTTTCTTCCCTTTAGGCGAACTAAATTAACCTAAGGTTAAGTAAGATAAATCCGAGTTTGATCTGGATTTCCCCCATTTTTGTATCATAGACCAAGGATCAATTTTCATTCCTTGTCTACTCTTTTCTTTCCAGTATTTTGATGAAGAAAAATGCTTCAATTATGGACATCGCAGTGGTCCCCCTCACATCAGGTTTTCGAGAAAGATCTTACTTACATTGGTTCTAGCGCATTCTCTGAGGAATGACCGAGTTAGGGTATAGAGCCGTAAGCGCGGTGGGGGGTGATAGAGGACGTGCTCGTACGATTCATAGAAGGATTTTTAGTTGATGCTTCTTTTTCCTTTGATGGAGAAGTAGTAGTTGCTTCTCTCTGAAAGTTCAAGCGAGTTCTTGGAGTGCTTCTGTAAGAAGCCCCCTCCTGTTGGCGTGCTATAAAATGGAATTCGAGTGATAGGCCAATGCTAAGTCTTCCTCCTGCTTACCCACCCACCGTAAACTCTTACTAACGGACTTGGAATACGAATGAGATCAAAAAAGCCATCATTGGGGCAAACGATGCAATCGCCGGTTGGGTTGGTCCGACCAAGAAAGGCATGGGACTTTTGGGCATTGCTTGGGCCGAGTGTTGTATGGCTACCTCAGTCCAGCCCATGATTTAGCAAGGTTGGGCTAAAGTTTTTGGAGCCCATTTGAAAATGAGTCTTTTAAGCCCGACCTGAGTAAACCGGTGGCCCGTGAGGCTTAACTGAGGCTGGACTGAGCCGACCCGTGGGCCTAATAATTTTTTTTATTTAAAATATATGAAATATAGAACGTATAATGCCTCTAGCGATGGAAAGTCAGAATTGGATCTTTACTTAAAGGAACCAGAGCTTGATCTTGAGAAGTTTCAAGAGATGGATGTTGTCATGTATTTGAAGGACCATTCTATAAATATCCCGATCTTTTAATGATGACGCGTGATGTAATTAGTATTCATATTACCACTGTAGCATCATAATTAGCATTTAGCATTGATGAACGTGTTTTGACAAAGTATAGAAGTTGCATTCATCATGAAAATTCCAAATACTTGTTACTACTCGAAATTGGCTGCACGGCTTTCCCCAAACTCAAATTGGTAATATTTTTTTTATGTGAATTTGAATATTATTAGTTTTTAAAATTTAATTATTCTTAATATTTAACTAATTAATATTGCATATGAATTGTAGATGTAGATGAAAGTGAAGATGTTAAAGCAACCTTGTTACAAGCGGATTCAAATGTATTTAATGAAAATGACGTGTTGTATATATCCCATAAGCGTCATGGACATTCTCTTGAATAGTTTGTTTTAAGTTTCGACTTTTAGTGAATGACGTATAGTCTCGTCTTTTATTTTTTTTGTGTTTATTGTAATATATTGGAACAGTATAAAAAATTATTAAATTTTGCAAAAAAATTCCTATAAAATATTTTTTAACGTTTAAATATTTATCTTTTTTTAATTTATAACTTAAAGAAAAAATATAAAATTATATTTTAAAAATTATGGACCGACCTGTGGGGGCCCGCGACCCACATAGAGCTGGGGTGGGCTAACCATTATAAGACTCATCAAAATGGTGGCTAGCCCAGCCCAGCCGTCAATTGCTAAAGCCCACGTACGATGGACTTGGCTAACCCGACCCGACCCGTATTGACAACTCTACGTAAAATGGATTTATCCGACATGTGTTTAGTTTATTTAAGAGCCCCTCTGGACCCAAGAATTTTTTTCACTTTTTTTGAAAAGTTTTTCACTTTTTTCGAAATTAGTGTTTGGCCATAAAATTTTAATTTTCACTTGATGATGAATTTTGAAAATTTTTGAAAATTTTAAAAACTCTAAAAAACTGTTTCTCAAAATTTTCACTCAGATCATTCATAAAACTTAAAAAATAACCCAAAATTATATTCACGTCCAAACACAACATTAATTTTCAAATATTATTTTAACTTCAAAACTTTTTTCATTTTTTTTTTTTGAAATTTCACAATTCTTATATCCAAACGCCCACTAAAAGCAGTGACGGAACGGGGTCCATTAGACCATGGTCACGGAACCTGTTTTTAAGAAATTCCAATATTCGGCGCGCGCTTTTCCATATACGCTGTAACTGAGCTAGGGTTTATCTTCTCTTCTCCTTTAGCTTATAAAACCACTTTATATATTTATACTAGGTAAGAAGCACAGAGCAACGCAACAGAACCTGAATATATATCTGATAGGGTAAATAAAACCTTATCTGTGCAGCAATTTTTTGAAGACTTTTTAAATAATTTACAAAATTTGAATTTGGGTTTCTTATTTGAATGTTTTCTCATCATTCTTTATGATTATTTTTTGTTTATTAGTTATTAAAAATGAGAAACCTTTTCTTTTTGTTGATAAAAGCAGAGTAAGAGTGTTTGCATCAAATTTGCTGTTTTTGAAGTAATTTAATCTTATCTTAATTAAGTTGCAGGATTTAATAAAGTTTTAATCTTGCTACAATATATATGGAGGCTTGCTGTGGAGCTGCAGTGATGGGTTCTTTTATTCAGCAACCTGTGTGGGTTAAAGGATCAGCTTTTCCTTTAAAAGGTGAAATGATAAAATTAAAGGGGATGGTTAAATTATGCTCTGTTAAGCCTTGCGGAGCCTCTCAACTTGAAGGGAGCTTGGTCACAGGAAGGCCTCCTTCTTCTGTTTCTGTTCCAATCCCGGAAATGACAGGTAATTTTCAAACTTTTGTTTTTGCTTTTTCTTGGCTCCAGTTTGTGTTTTAGTATTTGTATTTGATTCATTTGAATGGGTTACATCTCATAATCTCATGAATAAACTGTGTGTTCTATCTTTATTCTTTGTTTATTCCTCCTATCTTTAGTTATGTATGAAGAGGATTAAGAGGGTAGCCCGGTGCACTAACTATTGTGTCCAACCTTACTATGCTATTTCTGCAATAGGCTGTTTTCATGACTTGACAACTCCTACCATTGCACCAAGGCTCCCTTTCATGTATATTTTGGAATAGTTAGTGTAAATTGGATGTTACCTTGGTATATGTTTTTGTCTAGTTGCCTATATTTTGTGCTCCTATATCATGCTGGCAGTATAAAGATGGTTTTTTGAGATCTATTTCTAAATTAAAATTATATTATACTCTAAACCAGATTAGTTAATGCACACGTTAAAAGATTAGATATTTAACTGCTATATATGCTAGAAGCACTTGAATAGTTTTGACTAATGTGTAGTCAATTGGAGGGTCTGAACATCAATTATATAAAGGACTTATTGTTTTGACTTCTATTCATGTGTTTATACCTACTTGTGTAGGGAATGCTCTTTTTCTTCCATCAGCCTTTTGGTCTCGTAATGTTTATGAAATCAACCCACGGTAATGACATTATTGGCATTTGGCAGAACCCAAAAGTTCTAAAACAACAACTATGCCTCAATCCCAAACAAGTTGGGGTCAGCTAAATTATTTCATGTTTGTCATGCATTTCTTTGTGGACGAATATGAATGCAATTTTTGTAATTTGGAAACTATCCATAGTTCTTGTAATTGCATTAATTTTCCTTCCTTCTCCTTCCTATGTTAGTTCGTAGTAATCAAGCCACTTCTTGGTGCTTTCATTCCCTTATACCAGCGGTATATCATAGTTGAAGTTGATGAATTGGAATTGTGGCTCCTTCTTATAGCTTATTCGTTTACTCTGTTACTTAAAGTTGGCCACTGTACTTTCTAGGTGCTGGGAGTAGCTTTATAGATTATGAATTGGGTGAAGCTGATCCTGAAGTTCGTGGTATTATTGACAAAGAGAAGAAACGTCAATTTCGGAGCTTAGAGCTTATTGCCTCTGAGAATTTCACATCTCGAGCAGTGATGGAGGCAGTGGGTTCTTGCCTTACAAACAAATACTCCGAAGGACTACCAGGCAAAAGGTGAATTTTATCCCTACAAAAAAAAAGCATCATTGTTTTTTCTTTATTATTTAGTTTTTGTGTGGTATGTTTATTTGATGCGAAACATGAATCTCTTCATGGTAGTGAACCCAGTTTTTTCTTCTTTTATGTAGCTTCTTTAACAATGTCCATCCTCTGTTTTCTTAAATAAATTCCTTTTTCATATCAGATATTATGGTGGAAACGAGTACATTGACGAGTTAGAAATACTTTGTCAAGAGAGGGCTTTGGCAGCCTTTAACTTAGATGGAAAACAGTGGGGTGTCAATGTTCAACCACTATCTGGCTCTCCAGCAAATTTTGAAGTTTATACAGCAATTCTTAATCCACATGACCGGATCATGGTTAGTTGTAACTTGTAAGCAGCCTCTTCCTTTGGTCTTATAGATTTGCGTGGATTGATATTTATCATTTTTCATTGTAATTCACTTAGGGATTGGACTTACCTCATGGAGGTCATTTGTCCCATGGATTTATGACTCCTAAAAGACGAGTTTCAGGCACATCTATTTACTTTGAATCCATGCCTTATCGGCTTGATGAATCTTCAGGTACTGCATGCCTATATTAAATTCTTAATAGATGAATTAGACTCTTAACTAGAGTTGTTCAATAGGAAGTTCTTTTTGACTTTAAACAGGACTTGTTGATTATGACATGCTTGAGAAAACGGCAACCCTTTTTCGGCCAAAACTTATTATTGCCGGTGCTAGTGCATATCCCCGAGATTTTGATTATCCTCGTATGAGAAAGGTATATATTGTTAGGAGTTTGCTAGTTGGAGTTACTGCTCCATTATGGTAATTTCTCCCTGTTGATATTTTTGTTTTCTGCATCTAATTATTTCTTTTGTGACACGTACCGAAGATAGCAGATGCTGTTGGAGCCTTTCTCATGATGGATATGGCTCACATTAGTGGGCTTGTTGCCACCTCTGTAGTTGCTAATCCATTTGAATACTGTGACATTGTTACAACGACAACTCACAAGGTATGATTTTTATTTCCTTCCTAATGGAATTCTGTCCAGTAGCCATCCAAGCCCCTTCCACCACTCAAAGACAATTTTAATAAACCACAGAAAAGACAAACAGAAACTTATGAAATACAAAAATAATCTTTTCAAGTTTTATTTTCACTGCCCTGATTAACATGGCCATTCATCTCTGTCCAGATTCAAGTAATTAAGCTGATCCTCTGTTCCAAGAACATATGAATTCTGTCATTTTTTCAGATTTCCGGAGCTAAGAGGACTTTCAGTAATTTATGGGAATAAGATAAGATGACCACCTCAGTTAGAACTTGAAATTCTCTTATAGTTTTCATAGTTTTTATTGGGGCTGTCAAATTGTTGTTACTGTTGAAATGGGCTGAAATGCTCAGACCAGCTGCCTGAGGAATGTGGGTTACATCATGCAGTGTAAAGTTAAATTATAGATTTATATATTTTCTAAACCAAGTAGGTCTTCATTGGAAAAGGTAGCATACTTAAAGACTGCCTACTTCATCCATAAACTCTAATATTCTGTGCTTTTCATTGTGGTGTTGGAGTATTTTTCTTGATAAAAATGGCCCTAAGTCGCACTACTTTGTTCAGTCTCTGAGAGGTCCTAGAGGAGGAATGATATTCTTCAAGAAAGATCCCATTTTAGGTGTTGATTTGGAAACTGCCATCAACAATGCCGTTTTTCCTGGGTTGCAGGTCAGTTTTGTCTTCTATCAACAGTATGTTTTTATTTTTGGTAACTTTGAAATCCCCGAGGGCCAGTAGGGCACCGTTTAAAACTCGATCGATAATGGGCTTGCCTATCTACCCTTCTCCACTTAAATACCAGGCGTTTGTCTGTGGCAAGGCTTGAACCCGTGACGTGCACCTAATCCACACATCATATGTTGAGCTCTTACCACTAGACCAAAGCCATGGGCATCATACACTATTTTACTTCACATTTTGTCTTTAGTTCCCTTGATTGTTAAAACCTACCAATGCCATTTTGACCTTTTGGATATGTTAATATAATGTGGATGAGTTTGACTAGCTATAGCATTGCTTGTCTTCACAGGGTGGCCCGCATAATCACACAATTGGAGGATTAGCTGTTTGCTTGAAGCATGCCAAATCATCTGATTTCAAGGCTTATCAGCACAAGGCATGCATATTCCTGTCTTTTCACTAGATTGTGGCCATTTATGCAGGAAATATAATTCATATGCTGTTTATGCTTCCAGGTGGTCTCTAACTGTAGAGCCCTTGCAAGCCGGTTAACAGAGTTGGGGTACAAGCTGGTTTCTGGAGGAACTGACAATCATTTGGTTCTAGTGGATCTCAGGCCCTTAGTAAGTTTTGCATTTTGCACTCTTTCTTGTCCAGTTATCTTTTCAACAGAAAAATTAACTAGGACATGCGAAGATACTGGTATCTCAATGGTGGTGAATGTACTACTAAATTATAAGCACCATCGCCTACTGTTTTGTTGATTACCTCTTGAAGAATTTTTTTCCGAAATTTGGTAGTTAGACTGAAATGGATGCATACGTAACTGTTAAAATATTGAATTATATAAAGAATGATTGTTTGGCTGATTAGTGTTTCCATATGAAATATTTAAGATGGGTAGGCAAGCTGTATAAAGGATCTTTCTGCCTTTTATGTGTTAATATGTCTCTATTACCAGAGCTACAAACACCAAGATACACCCAACCTTTTCTTATAAACTTCGATGAACCAGTCTGCATTTGTCAATTAGGGTACTGATGGTGCTAGAGTGGAGAAAATACTTGACATGGCATCAATCACGCTCAATAAGAATTCAGTACCCGGTAAGTATAGTAGCTTTACCATTGCTATTTGTTATTGCCACTTATTATCTTGTCCTTATACCATCAATGAAACTGTAGGTGATAAAAGTGCACTAGTGCCTGGTGGTATACGCATAGGTTCACCTGCAATGACCACTCGAGGTTTCTCTGAGAAGGAATTTGTAACAGTTGCAGACTTCATTAACGAGGGTGTACAGATAACTCTTGAGGCCAAGAAGTTAGTCTCTGGTTCAAAGCTTCAAGATTTCTTGAAGTTTGTTACTTCACCAGAGTTCCCTTTGATCGATAAGGTGTTAAATTTGCAAAGAAGAGTTGAAGCTTTGACAACCCAATACCCATTACCCGGCTTGTGAAGAAAAATTTACGGAGACTCAATTGATTCCAATCGCAAACTGGTCCCAAAATCTGTATAACAGGCTAACATTTTGCCATTTCCTAATGTGGGGTAATGTCATGACTGGTATGTATAATAGTTTTGCCTTGAGATAATCAGGTCCTGTTGTCTTGGAAAATAAAGTGGTTTATCGAACTGTTGTGCATGTAGTTATGTCAGGGGTTTTTGCATCCGAACTTACTTTTTGTGCCACGTTTTAACTTATACTCGTTTTGTAAAAAAAATTGCATCCGTACCCGCTTTTGCGCATAACTTCAGCATGCGGGGCTGAAGTAGTAAAGACAATCACGCAAAACTTCAGCATTCTAGTAGACGAGCCTGAAGTAGCTTGCGAAGTTCAGCTCTAGTAAATAGGGAACTTCAGCATATGGGGCTGATGTTCTCCCTCTAGAGCTGAAGTTTTTGTTTTTGTAAATGGGGAACTTCAACATGAAGTTCCTTAGTTATAAAGACAAAAACTTCAGCATACGGGTTGAAGTTCTCTCAGTTACATTGGGGAACTTCAACATACGGGGCTGAAGTTCCCAAGTTATAAAGACAACAACTTCAACATACAATGTTTAAGTTCCCCATTTATAAAGACAAAAACTTCAGCATACTCTAGAGCTGAAGTTTTGTCTTTTGTAAATGGGGAACTTCAGCTTCAGCATATGGGGCTGAAGTTCCCAAGTTATAAAGACAACAACTTCAGCATAAGGGACTGAAGATCCCCAGTTTACAAAGATAAAACTTCAGCTCAGAGCTGAAGTTTTATCTTTGTAAACTGGGGATCTTCAGTCCCTTATGCTGAAGTTGTTGTCTTTATAACTTGGGAACTTCATAGCTGAAGTTTGTACTGGGAAATTTTGTCTTTGTAATTGGGGAACTTCAGCTCCGTATGCTGAAGTTTTGTCTTGATAACTGGCGAACTTCAGCTTAACTGGTGAACTTCAGCGAGGGGAAGGGGAGCTGAAGTTATTTAAAAAGTGAGTACAAGTTAAAAGTTTTTAAAAAAGCGGGTATAGGTTAAATGGGGGCGATCAAATAGGGTGTCCCGCGCAATTTTTACCTTATGTATTCCTCACCAGGAGTGCAGGACCTTTTGAAAATTTTATGGCTCTAAATCCAAAAGGCCATACGACCACTCAAAATTGGAGCTATGAAAATCTAAAAAGCTGAATAAAATAGAACATTGTAAAAATTGAGGTAGTTGAAGGTGATCAATATGCATTTTTTTGGATAAATAAAATAGAACGTAAAATGGAGATGATCGAATGAGATCACTATTTTCTTTAAAAGCAAAGTTTATGATAGCAATTCTTTTCAAAGACACTAATAAGCTGTACTTGTTTGATGTTATATGAAATAAGGGGAGATGATACTCATTAAGAAATAGATGAAAATCCGCATGGACTTGATTGTCTATGAATGTAGTAAAAATTACGCGGGGTACTCTATTTGGTCGCCCCTATTTAACTTATACCCGATTTTTAAAACTTTTTTTAACTTGTACCCACTTTTTAAATAACTTCAGCTCCCTTCCCCTTGCTGAGCTGAAGTTCACCAGTTAAGATGAAGTTCGCCAGTTATAAAGACAAAACTTCAGCATACGGGACTGAAGTTCCCCAGTTACAAAGACAAATCTTCAGCTCTAGAGCAAGTTTCCCAGTTACAAACTTCAGCATTAGAGCTGGAGTTCCTAAGTTATAAAGACAATTACAAAGACAACTTCAGCTCTAGAAATGTATTTGTAAACTGGGGAACTTCAGCCCATTATGCTGAAGTTGTCTTTATAACTGGGGAATTTCAGCCCCGTATGCTGAAGTTTTTGTCTTTATAACTGGGGAACTTCAGCCCCGTATGTTGAAGTTCCCCAGTTACAAAGACAAAACTTCAGCTCTAGAGCTGAAGTTCCCCAGTGTAACTAGAGGAATTTCAGCCCCCTATGCTGAAGTTTTTGTTTTTATAACTGGAGAACTTCAGCCCCGTATGCTGAAGTTTCCCAGTTACAAGACAACAACTTTAGCTCTAGATCTGAAGTTCGAAAGCCGTCTACTAGAAAACTGAAGTATTGCGTGATTGCCTTTACTACTGCAGCCCCGCATGCTGAAGTTATGCGCAAAAATGGGTACGAATGCAATTTTTTTTTACAAAGCGAATATAAGTTACAACGTGACACAAAAAGTGAGTACGGATGCAAAAGTCCCATGAATGTAGGACAATTAAAAAGAAAAAAGTAATCATCTATGAAATTAATCCAGAATAATATATACGGCTGCGGCATATTAGATTTTTTTCCCTTTCTATTCATTTGGGATTAGCTCATGTCCTTAAACAATGTAACACGGGTACATACACTCCTTGTATTATGTAAAAACTTTCTTTTTGTTTGAGATTTTTTTTATTAGTCTATTATTATAAAAAGAATGACATATTTATATATTTAAAAATAGTTAACTTTAAATTTTTTATTTTATTTTAAATGAGAACTTTTTATGATCACACAAATATTATAATATGTTTATACCACAAATTTTCAAAGTTTTATAGACAGGGGCGAAACTATTGTATCAGGTACGAGCTCGACCGAACCAATAGCTTTGGTTTAAATTGTATTTGTCTAAAGAAATTTATTTTATATAAATTATCAATTTAGAACCTCAAAACTTATTAAGGCTAAAATCTCGAACCTCTAAACTTGAAATCTTAGCATCTATTTATAGACATAAATATTATACCAAGTTTATGAGCACAAGTTTTAAAACTATTACTCTCTTTTTTAAACTTAGCCGCGAATCAAACAATATGAAACAAATTAGAAGAGTGGAAGTAGAAATTATTTGGGTGTTTGGACATAAGAATTGTAAAATTCCAAAAAAAAAAAAGTGAAAAAAGAATTTCAAGTAAAATGAAAATTAGAGTTGCTTGTGGACATGAATATTATTTTGGGTTGTTTTTGAAGTTTTTGTGAGTGATATTTATTTTCAAGTGAAAATTGAAAACTTTATGGCCAAACACTAATTTAGAAAAAAAGTGAATATTTTTCGGAAAAAAAGTGAATTTTTTTGGTCCAAATGGGCTCTTAGATTTGAAAATACACTACCAATTAAGGGGTCGTTTGGTATGAGGTATAAGAAGTTATATTGCTTGTATAAAAATTTAATATCACCTTAAGACTTTGTTTGGTTAGCAATCCTGATATAAGTTATCCCGAGATTAAAATTAGTACCGAGATAACTTATACATTATAGAGTGTGAGGTAATTAGTGCCGGGATAACTTATACCTTCTTCTTAGAAATTACGCAATTGTAATTTTTAATACAACATATCAAATAATAGATAAAAAATAATATCGATATAACTAATCCCAACATAACTTATCCGATATAAGCCGTATTCAAACCAAACAACCCGAAGAATTTACCTTTAAAAAAAATTTTAAAATCAAGAGGGACATAGGGCAAGGTATATGTGGGTCGTGCATCTATTATTCTGTGGACTTAAGATTAGGAGCTAGGGTTTAAGGTAGAAAGAAGAAAAAATCACAGGTAAATTCTTCACGATTTGCTGAATACATTTCCATAATTTTTGTAGCTAAGGATGCCAAAAAAGAGTAATTCTAAGAAGCCTAAACCAGTGGATGCAGCAGCAAGTCCTGTTGTAGAAAAGTTGAAACCAACTCCTCCTTCTAAACCCAAAAAATCAGGCAATGAAATCGACGAAATATTTGCTGGAAAAAAGAGGAAGAAACCAGAACAACTAGAAAATTCAAAATCAAGCGGAGATTCCATTACAGAGGCCAAAAAGCTGAAGAAAAGCAAAGATAAAACTAGTAATAGAGTTCCTAACGTGTTATCTGAGTCGCCACGTCGACCGAGGAAAAAGACAGGGGATGGGTTCACGATTTACACGGAAGAGGAGTTGGGTTGGGGAAAGTCCAATGGTGGAGGTACCTCACTTTGCCCATTTGATTGTGACTGTTGTTTTTAGTGAATTCTGATGGAATCGTTTAAATTAAATGAACTATCAGTTTGTAGTGAAGTTATACAGTTTATGTCAATTTTTTAGGATGGAATTTTGTTCTCTTTGGCTGACTCGTGTACAATTTCTGGAATGTATGAGAAATTATATGTTTAGACTTAAAATAGTTGTTCTGTTGGTGCATTATCAACAGTCAATTTACACAACTTTGTATCGAACGAGTGCATCGTGGTTATGTGTATTCGTGGAATTGTTCAAAATACACTAAAAGTTGACAAAAAACCTAATGTACCTCGCTCATATAACATAGATAAGGGGAATACTGCTTTGAGTTTTTCATTTGTTGTTTCTATTGCAAATGGATGTACTTGTGGTTTTCCCTTTCTGCATAAGAGGTTGCACCAAGATAGGCTTCATATATATATAATCAGCACTGGTCATAACTTTGCAAAAGTCAGAGACGATCTCATGTAAGATGGTGTGCTAGCAAAGGCATCAGAGGAGATAGGTAGACCAGTATGAGTACAATGAATTGTTCTTTACTGTAAACACTTGTGGTTGATGGGTGGCTGGGGTGGATGTAGCAATATAGGAACGGGTTCAATTGAACCTATAACTTTCGATATGGAGCATAAATTTATATGTAAAATTCGCTAGAACTGCAACAAATAGTATATGAACCCATAATTTGAAAAATATAATGGGTTCAACGCTTATGACTTTAAAGATTGAACCCGTAGAGTTTAAATCATGGATCCGCCTATTGGATGGACAAGCTCACAAAGCTTGCCTATAAACATCAGTATTAGGTCCCCATTCTTAGTGTAGGAAGTGGCTTTTTTGGTGTTAGCCAAGCATTGCGACAATCAGGATAAGCCCATATGGATCATTGCATGGGTCCATGTGAGAGGTAGTATCTCAGTATTTGATGATCTGATGAAGTCATAAAGATGGTTCATCGTCCGGGGAAGGTGGAAGTTTGTTGGAGTTTGGAGCCTCAGATCTAGCCAACATTTCCAGCACCATGTTACAAAGATGAACCCTCTTCATGTAGTTTTTCCTAATGCAGCATTTTAGGAATACGGTCTTTGATCTGAAGAAAGAAAGGGTCCAAACATGACAAGAAGAAAAGAATTGAAAGGAGAAAAATTAATGGGCTGGGAACAAAACTAGCAAGTTGAAGGCTCGAGAATGGTGCAGGCAGCATACTGATGGCAAGCAGAACAATCTGGGAAGGCAGACAGAATGGCGCGTAATAGTATAATGGAGGGAAAGCTGGAATTTTTGTTAGAATCACGAGTGACAGTGAGGTCAGGGAGGAGGGACGGTGCAGCTGGAAAGAGGATAGAAAATAAGGCTGTTGTGAAAAACCTAACCTACAATTGTGAATTGTGGGATTGTATTAATCACAGTGAGAGGGATAAAGTCAAAAATTAACCTAAACATGTAAAAAATATATTATATAACACTATGAGCATCCCAGCTTTTTTTTTGTCCATTTGGTAAAGTAGATGCTTTCTTCTTTATATAGCTGAAAAACTCGTCTAACCGATTTACTCAGCTTTTGTTTTACCACCTAACTCATCTTCCAAGCCTAGAAGAGAGAAGTGAGCTCAACTATGCAGAAAACCTTGCCAGACTTTCAAGTCTCCTGTAAATTCTATAAACTTAAAAGTGTCTCATGAGACAGCACCTCAGTCTTGGATTACCTCAGCTGCTGTTTCGTCCGAACTTGGCTTCTCTCGTTAATAGTAGAATGAATAGCTTATATAACCTAGTCTTATTTTCTATTTTTGACTTGCATGTTGTACCTTATATTTGGAAATCTGCTCTGCGCAATCAAATTGCCCGATTGTGTGAAACTAGTTACATTTTCTTTCAACTGAACTCAAAATTAGCTCAATTCACCTAACTTTTATTGCATTTGAATTGTTCTTCCAAGCTCCAAAGCATAGAAGCAACACAGGTTATTTAGAATTTTAGCTTGCAGTCCGGTTCTTGTGAATAAAATTTGCCTGATGAGTGGTTGATGCTTGTTTGATCTGGGATACTTAATTGTACACTTTAGTGTAAAGGAATTCTAGATCTGCTGAGAAGATCACAGTAATATATACTCTCTGAAGTTGATGGAAATGGATGGCTATTCTTGCGCAAAAACAGTGACCAGTAGTTCTGTGCTGCTTCCCCTTGTGCTGTTGCTACAGTAATCGCTATGCTCTTGTACTTGAATGTTTCCTGCTGTTGTGCAGATTAATTAATGCAGCTCAAAGTCTACACACACATGGGAAAATAGCACCTCTTTTGACACTAATGCCATCTCCAACCCTTGCCTCCATTCCCCCCTCCAAAATGGAGTAAAGTTACTCTAACCATTACTCTATTTTTTACTCCAAAAAAGAATATTCCATTTTTATATTCTTTTCTCTTCAATATTATATTATTATCTTTTATTTAAATTTTATTTTTTATTTCTATTAAAGAAAATTTATCTTTTTTTCTTTTTTGCATATTCATCGCATATAATTTAATATAAATTATTTTATACCATAAATTTTAAATAATATAATTTGTAAGCAAATATTATAGATTATATGCATTAACATATAATTCAGAAATCATAGAGATAATTAAATACATATTACATTATGGTAAAATTCATGTTAAATATTACATAAGTATTGGGGAGAGGTGATCAGGGAGGACATGGCTAGACTGCAGATTTTCGAGGACATGGCCCTTGATAGGAAGGTCAGGAGGTCTAGCATCAGGGTTGTAGGCTAGAGGGTAATAGAGTTTTCCCTACTTTATACTCGGAGTGGGATGGGGGTTGGACAAGGTTGATCTTAGACGGCTTGAGTTTATGTTGAGCTCACACTATCCTTGCTGTTTATCTTAGCCCCGGGCATTAGATACTTGCTAATGTTATTGCATGTCATTTATCTTATAGTTTCTATGCTTATGTTACTATTTCTACGGTTTTTGCTGGAGTTACTAATGGATTCTCTTTTCCTGTTTTTATTTCCGTCTTTCTGAGCCGAGGGTCTATTAGAAACATCCTCTCTGCCCTATCGGGGTAGGGGTAAGGTCTGCGTATGCATTACCCTTTCAGACCCCACTTTGTGGGACTTTACGGGTAGTTGTTGTTGTTATTCAACTTTAACCTCTAATATGCTCTCATCAATGATCTATTAGTGCATTACGAAGTGCAAAAAAAAGTCAACAATTTTCACAGTCACAACCACAACAATTATCGGCCACATTCACTCAATACTATAATGATTTTGGTATATCTGGAAACGACATACCACCCTATTAAGCTATTATGCTATTTATTGTAGTATCAATTTTTATGTATTTTAATTTAATGTATTTTCAATTTTCATGCATTTTCAATTTTAATGTGGTTTCATTTAATGTATTTTCAATTTAGCAACATCTAATATTTCATATTCGCACCTTTCAATTTTAACAACATCTAATATTTTATATTTGCACCATTTATTTTTTGAGGTGATTATATATTTTTTGTACAACTATAACTTATAATAAAATTAACTTACAATTTTACGTAAAAATAATAAATACACAAAAATTAATTTATCAAAATTATACTTCAAAGTTAAGATGTAAAATTAATATTATAAAGATAATACATAAATATAATTAGATATATATAAATAGATAAATTAAAAGAGTTAAATAGTAATAATAATAATAATAAAATAATGATGAATAGTAATGGAGGAGATGAATGGTGTCGCTCCATATTTGGAGTAACACTATTCATCCCCCATTTTGGGAGCAAAAATAGGAGATTTTTGAAGCCCATTATGGCAAAAAATGTCTCTATTATCACAAAAAATACCCCCATTATAGAGAAATGGAGGAGAGTTGGAGATGTCCAACACTGTTTCAGGCCTGCAATTTTTCTTTTAATTGATGTTACCACTACAATCTCCCGCAACTTAGGAAAACACAATGTCCATAATTGACTAATCCAGGGATAATGATAGCACACTAACACCTAAGAGTGTGGCTTAGTGGTCAATATAGTGGGCTGAAAATTATGAGATCTCATGTTCAAGTACCAGCGGAAGCAAATATATTAGGTGATTTCTTCTTATATGTCCAAAGTTTTAGTGGACCGAGTTACTCGGCACCTGTGTTGGTGGGAGATTACATTTTATCTTGTAAAATTAGTCAAAATATATGTAAGCTGGATCGGACATTGCGGTTATTAAAAAAACAAACTGACAATGATGCACAATAACAATGATGATGATGATGTGAACTAAGACAATACTACTTCTTATTAGTCATTTTTACGCGGTAGGACAATTTAAAGAGTTATTAATATAAATGACATTACTATTTTGGTTTATTCCAAAAAAAGCATATTTGTTTACAATTATGGCATCTTTTAAAAACCACATACGTTTAATTGCCAACAAGTTTTAAAATAGGAAATTATATTACACTTAATGTTTAAGGTTTGATATAATTACATTTAGTATACCTAATTACCAATTATATACCATTAGTGATTTTTAAGGATATTAATTACACTCTTAATTTAATGGTACCATATATTTCTTCTAATCCCATTCCCCCCACGTTTCTCTCTCCAATTCCCACACCTTCACCCACGTTTCCCTCCCACACTCATGATTTATGTATCAAAATCTCATTATTTCTTCTGCCAAAATCAGAGAAATATTTGTAACTCTCACCATTAATTCTTTTCAGGTAATTGTAACGATAAATCGCAATGCTGATTTGTACTTTATGCATTAAGGCCAATGCAATCATCCTGCCAGAGAAGATAAAATACTCAAGGTGCAAGGAGTCCACTTCAGAATTCATCCTAATCTGGAGCACTCTGATGGAGTAAATTACCAGTTGTCTAACACATATCTTAACGAGGAAAAAAAACTCTACTTTTTTATTTTCATTTTGGACACCTTTTCAACTTTAATTTCGTACATAGCACCCAAATTAGTCTGTTCATTAATAAAATCTTTATAACTTTAATATTTTTTATTGTTTGTCTCTATTTTTGATAACCAAATTGTATTGTCTATATTTTTTAATTTATTGTGCCAAGTTCATTAATTTATGATTCACGAAAAGATAATCATCATATACCATTTTAAGAAAAAGAAAGAATATTGTGAAACCTGGATTCCTTTAATGAACCGTTTCTCTATTATAAAAATAATCTACAATTTATATACAAAATATCTACAAATTGGGTACATTGAATTTTAATATCCCCATTCCCATTCAATTGTAGTTTAATTGGGATTTTCGACATAATTGTATTTTTTGCAGAAGATTTGTAGAAGTTTTAGTCGTTTTTGATTTGTGAAAACAGAAAACAAAGCATCTACAATCAGAATACAAATAATCTACAATTTATCTACAAAATATCTACAAACGGGGTACATTGAATTTGAATATCCCAATTCCCATTCAATTGTAGTTTAATTGGGAATTTCGACATAATTGCGTTTTCTGGAGAAGATTTGTAAAAGTTTTAGTCGTTTTTGATTTGTGAAAACAGAAAACAAAGCATCTACAATCAGAATACAAATAATCTACAATTTATCTACAAAATATTACAAACTGGATACATTGAATTTTAATATCCCAATTTCCATTCAATTGTAGCTTAATTGGATTTTCATTGATACAACAACGTGATCATCCAAAATTTTCCAAAACAAGTTTCGCCAATCAATTTCATACATTATTGATTCTAAAAATATTCTATCTTAGATTCAACTTTTAGCTGAACCGTTGCATCATTGCTTTTCTTGAAAAATCGAAAAAGAAAGGAAAATGAAAATGAAATATGACATAAAAAGTTCATGAAAAAGATTTAGCATGAGAAAGTCAATTTTTAGTGTTTGATTTTCCTTCAGAATGGCCCAAATGACTTTTTCCATTTATTGGGTAACTCATTTTCCGTATAACTATCTTAATTTTAATTCACATTAATTATTTGATCAATACTTGAATGCAGAAATTATATATGAAAAATTGGAAGGAGAAGCTGGAATTCTCCTGATTTGTAGCGCGCCTAATTAGGAAGGAATCAACTTTTAATAATTGGTATTTAATGAATGGTATAATATTTGTAGAATAACTGTAAACATGACGGGTAAATATGAAACTATGTACATTTTTGATAATAAGGTTTTATATATGGTATAGGAAGGAAAAAATCCCTTTAATTTTTGGGGAGCATTTCTTTGTTATTGCTATAAAAGAGAAGCAGCGCAAAACTCAGTATTTTAAAAGGCGTGAGCGAGGGGTGAGACATTTTATCTAACAAGGGATGAGGTGAAAGCCCTGAGGTGGGAGTAAGCCCTATGGGTATTTAATTTTTAATATTTTTATAAATTACTAAACTAAATATATAAATAAAAAAATACATTAAAATTGTAAAAGAATCAAGAAAATTATAAAATTACAAGAAGAATATAAACGTCTATTATAAATATGCTAACATGTGTGCATGAACCATTCAAAAGAAAATTACTCAAAAAAAAGTGAAAGACGTAAAGATGAATTGCACCTATAATTAACATGACTATGATAGAACAAAAAGATATTCTAGTTCCTAATAATTCAAATAAAAAAATTAAAAATAATATAAAGCTATTATTTAAAACCTAAAACTAGATAACAAATCATAAATACAAGCATCGAAGCAAAGTAAAAATTGGAGGACAAAACTGTTCGCGTTGTATTTACACTTAGAAGATAAAGATTTAAAGTGTATTTGTTTTTCAGTAGTAAACGACAAAGAATAAATGTTATGAAATTGGGATAAACAATTAGAAAAAACCTTTGTCTTTTAAGATTTCTAGTCGAAAGTTTTCTATGAGTTAGTTTTTTGATGTATAAGTTAAACAAAACAATTTATTAAGAAAACTTGGCTCAAATTTGTAAAAGTTCTCGAGACTTGCGCTTCAAATGACCGCGTAGAACGCGGGGCTTACGCCGAAGCAAACGCCTTGAATCACTGGGCTTCCGCCTCACGATACTTACGCCCGCTCAGTATGCCTTGGTGCATTTTTGGTACGCGTCACCCTAGGGCTCGTCCAAAAAACGCCTTTTAAAACATTAACATAACTTCACAAGATTAGACTTCGATTAATAAAATTCCAAAGGAGAGCACAAGCAAAGCTAAACCAATTTAACCGGAAATCCAAGTGCTAATATATAGTTTCCCCTAATTTAAATGATTAAATGTTGCAAGTTTGCAATAAGAAATTCATGATGGAAGGGAAAATAGTAAAGAAAGTGAAGTTCTGACCCGGGTATATTTGGACCAGTTCGTCCTCAAAATGGTTGTCGTCTTGAAATTGATTGTCTTATATGAATTATTTAGCATGTTAAGAAATGAGAGCAAAATAGAACAATATAGCAAAAGAGACAAGATGTATAAGAGGAGAATGTAGAAGTTATCTTATTTAAGTGTGTTTTTTGTGTGTCCTTCATAAGATAAAGTATACCCTATTTATAGGATATAGGATACATGAAAGGTTACAAGAATAGACCTAAAGGTTAAAAATATTAAGTGATGAATGAGCTAAATACATGAACTCAAATGGTTCATGGAATAGGGACGTATGGAGTATTCAATGGACATCCACTTTAATATATTCATAATACTCCCCCTTGGATGTTGTCACGACCCAAAATCCACTAAGGTCGTGATGGCACCGGACCCCACTGTCAGGCAAGCCAACACTTAATAATTAATAAAATATTTATTTTAAAATTCTTGAAGTCATTCCTTTTTCATTTTCTTAAATAATAATTAGCGAACTTCCACTAATAAACAATAATATCTTTAGCAAATTTAAATAGTGAATAAATCCCATAATTATCCCAGAACCTTGTGTCACAACTGCATGAACAAATTTTCTATGAATTATACATGTACTACAACACTTGTCCGGAATACAAACCGGACAAGAAATTTAAAATAAAATACAATACATCTAAGGAAGATTCTGCCAGCTGCTGGTCGTCTCCAGATGGTGCAGTTCGTCTAAGTCTCCAAGTCAGTCACATCACTGCATCAAGCAGGGCCACTATCTATGAATGTACCTGTGCAATAAAAATGCACAACAAGTGTGGCATGAGTACGAAAATAACGTGTACTCAGTAAGTATCCCGCCTAACCTCGAAGAGGTAGTGACGAGAGGTCGAATTCGACACTTGCTAGAAGACAATTTAATGCAATCAAGGGTGACACTAGGCATGAATATCATAGGCAATTTAGCATGTTGTGATAGGAAATAGCAACTTCTTTCATATTTAAGATTTCAAATCTTCGTTATTTCAATTGACAATTTATAATTCCCAGACCAGTAAATAGGTATAAATTAAAGAAAGTACGCAACAATATCATGCGCAAGAAATGCCGATGGTCGAATGGCGCGGACCAACAATAATAAAATGTGCACTGCCGAAGGGTCGAACGGCTCGAACCATAGATGCATCTATTACGCCGCTCGCGAATTGATTATGCGACGCAGTCATATATAAATAATAGAGTTATCATGCTCGCGAATCATACATGCGACTCAGGTTCTCATAAATACAGATATTCATATAATAAATTCACATTTTATCAGAAAAACAGTTACTCAAGGAAGTGATAAAATTCTCTTTTAATGGACACGAAGATGGTACTTAACTCCTTTTTGAAAATTCATTTGCCAAGTTCGATAAGGTTTAAATATTATAAATTTATCAGTAAGGTTACAAGTACGGAAAATAAAATATGCTTTATCAGGAAAATCAATTCTCTTTCTAGATGATTAAGGAAGATAAACTTCAACCTTCTTAGGTGTTCAACTACTAATTCAATAATTTCAACGGTCTAATTTTATTAGCAAAATTACAAGTACAACAAGTAAAGCATGTGACCACTGGAAGTGGAAGAGCTATTTGATGAGACTTCATCAGATGATTGTACAAGAAGGAACTAGATAGATTAGAGAGAAAAATGAATTTCGATTAATCGAATCTGCCGCCCAGGGTATTATTTCGCGTCGTTCCGTATATGAGCCTCTTCAAACCGGGCTTATTGCTATTGATTCGATGATCCCTATAGGACGTGGTCAGCGAGAATTAATTATTGGGGACAGACAGACCGGTAAAACAGCAGTAGCCACAGATACGATCCTCAATCAACAAGGTCAAAATGTAATATGTGTTTATGTAGCTATTGGGAAAAAAACATCTTTTGTGGCCCAGGCCGTAACTACTTTACAGGAAAGGGGAGCGATGGAATACACTATTGTGGTAGCCGAAACAGCGGATTCCCCTGCTACATTACAATACCTATTCCTAAAAAAAGGCAAAGTCCGGTATTTGACGAAGATCTTTCTATCAATAGATAGGAATGAGTGTTCGATATAGGGGATAAGGGTAATGAATGGGAGGAAAGGGGTTAACTGGAGTTTGTCTCTTGAAAATGGTTTTATTTATTTATTTTCTTGAAGGTCTTTTTCTCTATTTTATTTCATGGTATCAAAGCCAACAAGAGAATTAGGGTGCTAAAAAAGAAGCCAAAACCACTAGTGGGTCCTAGACTACCCAGGCACAAGCATTATTGTAGCTACGCACGGACTCCCGTCACCTCGTGCGTACGTAGCCCCCAATAAATAGTAGTACATATTCGATTAGTTTACCTATGGGGACAATTCCCCCTCACAATATTAGAAAGGAGACTTACCTCGCTCCGAAGATTCATAACCAGCCTCCAAGCCCTTCCGACGACTCAAATTGATGCATAACTCCCCAAAACTATCCAAATGACGGGCAAACCAATGAAAATATACTCAAATACTTGCAATAATTTAATTTATATAAATTCTCAACTCCGCTCGGAAAGTTGACAAAATTACCCTCGGGCCCACGTCCCGGATTCCGAAACTTTTCGAAGATAATGATTACCCATAACCTCGCAAACTCAAATATATGATTTTCTCTCAATCCCATGCCCAAATTCATAGTCAAAATTCAAAAATACACATTCTAGGTCTTTGTTCAAAAATCCCAAATTCCCACAAATTTCATGCCTAATCTATGTATAATCCAAGTGTTTTAACTCAAAGATGGAAGAAATCACTTACCTAAAGTTGCTTGATGAAGATCTTTCTTGAAGCTCCCCAAAATCGCCACACCAAATGAAAATGGGAGAAGAATGGCCAAATTCTCGTATAAAACACTTCACTGACCAGACGACCCTTTTATGCAACCACATCCCTCCAACCGCGATTGCATATGCCAAGTCCCAGCTGCCTCCAATAATGCACAATGCGATCGCACACAATCCCCCGCGATCGCACAAGCCAAAAATCTAACATCCTTCAAAATGCATTGTGCGATCGCATACTTCACCCTGCGATCGCTTAAGCCAAAATCCAGCAGCCTCAAATTTTCCTTCTATGCAATCACACTCCCCCACCTACGATCGCATACGCCAATTTCCAGTCCTCCAATTTCCTTCTATGCGATCGCACTCCCCTACCTGCGATCGCAATGCACACCAACTGCACCAGAAAACAACAACAGCAATTCACTCAAAATTGACCCGAAACCACCCCGGAACACACCCGAGGCCCCCGGGACCCCGTCCAACCTTACAACTCAGTCCCATAACATCCCACGGACTTGCTCGAGGCCTCAAATCACATCAAACAATGCCGAAACCACGAATTGCACTCCAATTCGAGCTTTATGAACTTTGAAATTTCAAACTTCTACATTCGATGCCGAAACCTATCAAATCATGTCCTATTGACCTCGAATTTTGCACACAAGTCACAATCAATATTACGGACCTATTCCAACTTTTGGAATCGGAATCCGACCCCGATATCAAAATTTTCACTTCCGGTCGGATTCTCAAAAACCTTCAAATTTCTATATTTAGCCAAATGACTTCAAAATAACCTACGAACCTCTGAATTCACTTCCGATCACGCTCCCAACTCCAGAATCACCATACGGAGTTATTCCCAGACTTGGAATCCTAAACGTACATCAATATCACTGAAATGCACTTCAACCCAGACCTATGAAATTCTTCTAAAATGCTAACTTCCACAATATGCGCCGAAACGCTCCCGGGTCATCCAAAACCCGATCCGAACATACGCCCAAGTCCGAAATCATCATACGAACCTGCTGGAACTTTCAAATCCTGATTCTGAGGTCATTTACTCAAAATTCCAATCTTAGTCAATTTTTCCAATTTAAGGCTTCTGGAATGAGAATTCTCTTTCCAAGTTAACTCCAAACTTCCCGAAATTCAATTCCGACCACACCTACAAGTCATAATACCTTAAATGAATCTTCTCATGGACTCAAACCTCCAAACGACGCATTAGATCTCAAAACGACCGATCGGGTCGTTACAAATGTCCATCTAAAAGATAATATACCTCGCTAAAACCTTACTAGAAAAAACCTAGTGGAAAAAAGTCAGTAAAGGAAAAAGAGTACAACGCGTATTATACTCCCTTGATGATAACTTTATTTGATATCTCGGAGACGATGCATTCCAACCTTATGTCTTAAGTTCTCAAATGTTGATGTTGGTAATGTCTTAGTAAATAAATCTATCAGATTATCACTTGAACGAATTTGTTGAACATCTATCACCATTTTGTTGAAGATCATGCGTGAAAAAGAATTTTGGTGAAATGTGCTTTGTTTTGTCTTCTTTGATATATCCTCTTTTTGGTTGAGCTATGCAAGCAACATTATTTTCATACAATATCGTTGGAATCTTCATTTTTAAGAAAAGACCACACAATTGTTGAATGTGTTGAGTCATTAATCTCAACCATGCACATTCTCGACTAGCCTTATGAATAACTATTATCTCTGCATGATTAGAAGATGTATCAGCTAAAGTTTATTTTGCTGAACACCATGAAATAGTTGTACCTCCACAAGTAAATAGATAGTCTGTTTGATATCAGACCTTATGTGGATCGGACAAATAACATGCATCTGCATAACCAATCATTTTTTAATCGGATTCATAAGAATTAAATAATCTCATATCAATGGTCCCTCAAAGGTATCTAAAAATATGCTTAACATTATTCCAGTGTCTTGTTGTTGGAAAAGAACTAAATCTTGCTAATAAACTTACTGCAAAAGTTATATTTGGTTGAGTATTATTTGCAAGATACACTAGTGCGCCAATTGCACTAAGATATGGAGTTTCATCACCAAGAAGCTCTCCATCATTTTCATGAGTCCTAAATGGATCTTTATTTATATAAAGTGATCTCACAACCATCGGGGTACTCAATGGATGTGTTTTATCCATATAAAAAAGCTTTAGGATCTTTTCGGGATAAGTTGATTAATGGAAAAAAATTCCATCTTTCATATGCTCAATTTGTTGACCAAGACAAAATTTTGTCTTTCCAAGATCTTTAATTTCAAATTATTTCTTCAAATAGTTTACTGCTTTTGGAAGCTCCCTGGAGTTCCAATGATATTTAGATCATCAACATACATAGTGATTATAACAAGTTCAAATCCAGGCCTTTTTATAAATACAAAAGGACAAACCGGATCATTCTTATGCCATTTTTACTGCAAGTACACACTCAAGTGATTATACCATTTTCGCCCTGATTGTTTCAATCCATATAAGGATTTTTGAAGCTTTATTGAACAAGTTTACCATAAACCTTTATAAGCTTCAGGCACTTTAACTCTTTCATGAAATTTCATACAAATTTTGTTGTCTAATGTACCATACAAATAGGCCGTGACAATATCCATCAGACGCATATCAAGTTTTTCATGGGCTGCTAGATCTATAAAATACCTGAAGGTGATTACATCCACCACAGGAGAATATGTCTCCATATAATCAATGTCAAGCCTTTGCAAAAATCCTTGAGCCACAAGTCGTTCTTTATATGTAACGACTTCATTTTATCATAACGTTTTTTCACACAAAACCCCATTTATATCCCATTGGATTTATTCCTTCAGGTGTTCGAACTATATGTCCGAATACTTCACGTTTTTCAAGTGAAGTTAATTCTGTCTGAATTGCATCTTTCTATCTTGACCAATCATTTCTCTATCTACATTCATTGACAAATCGTGGTTCAAGATCCTCATCTTGTTGTATTATTTCAACAACATTATAAGCAAAAACGTTATCGAAAATAACATTATTTCGATTTTAACTTTTTCCCGTAGAGATATAACTTATTGAAATCTCTTCATTCTTATTATTTTCAGGTACCTGGACCTCCTCTGAGGTCTTATCATTTGTTATGTCCCATGGCTCTTTTTGAGCAATTGCCTCCATATTATAATCCCCTAGATCATTTGCTCATTTTTTCTTTTGGAAATTTTTATCTTTGGAGTCGGTTGGTCTACCACATTTCAAGCGTGGATTACTCATTTATATTTTTAGATTATCCAGCTGGAACATCAATACGAATATGAGCATTAATTGCTGGAATATGTGACTTAGTCACCCTTGGTATGTCAGTGAATGCATCTGGCAATTGATTTACAATATTTTGCAAATAAATTATCTTTTGAACCCTGTGTTCACATTGATTTGTTCGAGGATCTAAATGACATAGTGATAATGCATTCCAATCTATCTCTTTTTTCAACTGCTTATTTTCTCCCCCTAATGGTAGGTATACTGATTCATCAAAATGGCAATCAACAAATCTTGCAGTAAATAAATCTCAGTCATAGGTTCCAAATATTTTATAATAGAAGGAGATTGATACCCAATATATATCCCCAATATTCTTTGGGACCCATCTTTGTGCGTTGTGGTGAAGCAATTGGAACATATACCGCATATCTAAATATTCTAAGATGAGAACTATTTGGCTCACGGTCAAAAGCTAATTGTAATGGAAAACTTTATAATAACTTGTGGGCCTGATCCGCACAAGAGCTACTGTGAACAACTAATTTTTGATCACACCCAAATTAAATATTATTTTAGTGTAAATATATTTTTTTAGGTCTAATCTTGATTCTTTAAAATTTTATCTTACTCTTAATAGATTTTATTCGATAAAATATATATATATACACTCACATTCTTAAAGTATAGATTTTTTTTGTATCTACAAAAAAAAAATTCACAAATAGACGTGTACATACATACATTTATATATATATATATATATACATACATACATTTATATATATATACATATATATATATATATATATACATATATATATATATATATACATATATATATATATACATACATATACCATTTTCCCCTCAAACCCCTCACTTCTCATCCACTACCCCACTTTTCACACTTTTCTCTCACATTGCACACACACTCACACGTCCACCCTCACATCCTAAATTTTCACATCCCACCAAAGGATGTGGTGCAGTGGATGAGACTACTCTTCCCTTAACCAGAGGTCTCGGGTTCGAGCCCTGGGTATAAAAAAATCCTTGGTAGGGAGTGCTTCCTTCCGAATGGGGCCATACGCGGCTCGAATCCAGATATAATCGGGCTCTAATGCAGATACCGAACACTAAGTGAACAACCAAAAAAAAAAAACTATCCCCTCAATCTAATCCCATTTAACAGGCTCATAATAGCGGCACACTACTTTTCCTCCAAGTAATTGGACAACCACTCTCACTCCTATATAAACAGACTTAGGCACACAAAATTAAATAGAGATATAGAGATAGAGGACCTAGAAAAAACGAGCTCACTCCTCTTCTTCCTCATTAGTTCATCATCATCTTCACACCACAAAGCCAATCTAAAACTTCCTTCTTCCTCAATGAAAGACCAGACATGAAATCCCAACTCAAAACCATCCAAAACACCACCATTTACAGTTGAAAAATGCAGCAAAACAGGCACAAAAATAGAGCAGAAAACGGATCCAAAAAAAAGAGCAGAGGAGGGCTAGAACCAACCCGAAACAACTCCAAATCGCTATTCCCTGTCATGGAGTTTGTCGATTTCGTTTTTCTGGTTTAGTTCGAGTTCTCCGACGAGTTTCGAGGTCGCCGAAGGTCGTTGTTCGAGGTTGTTTCCCAATCGAGGTTGCTGCCGGTCTTTGGTTGAGGTTTTGTTTCCGGTCATGTAGCGAAGTCAAGTTTTCTGAAATAACAGAGGTCGATTCTTCCCCTCTCTCGGATGTAGTTTATATTGTTCTTTATTTGATAGTTGAATGAAAAGATTTGTGTGGATCCTTGCTTGCTTGATATTTTGATTTGCTGCATACCAGTATTGTTCCATTAGTACAAAATTAATGTTCATCTATGCTTATGTAGATTCACATGCTTATATTAAACTTTTAGCCTTGAAGATATTTAAAATTGAAAGAAGGTTGGATTGTTAGGATGGTGTGGCGTCAAAGTTCTGTGAATTGGTTTCCGTTTCTTTGCGTTCATTATTCTATTATGTTTGGTTTCACTTTAAATTCCTTTTAGCTAGTTATTGATCTTGTTTTGTTCGTGATCGTTTACTACCAGAGGCGGATCCGGATTTGATGACTACGGGAGTCACTATATTTAATGCAAACTTATCGCTAGTTGATGAGGTTAAATAGGGTATACATTTGGTCGGTTCCCTCCGCTTTGAATTAATTCGGTTCGGTTCCCCCATTTTAAATGAATTCGGTTCGCTTTACACGATTTTTAGTGCATATAAATATGTGATAAGCAAACAAAGAATATTTAGACATGTATTTAAATTCAAGAAAAAAGAACACTAAATGGATAAAAATAATAATTAAAATCAGAGTCAAATAAAAAATTTGAGATGTAGAAAAAGAAAACAGAAGCAAATCTAATTTTATAATTTAAATAAACAATAAAAAATAGGATTGTATAAAGAGAGAAAATACAAAAAATTAAAACAATAGAGAATGGAAAAATGGAACAAGTAGAGGAAAAGTAATATTGAATTGCATTGAGTAAAAATATTTGGTCATTTATTTGAAATCAAGGAGAAAATAACATTAGATGGATTTAAAATTATAATTAAATCATATTAAAATAAATTTTTTGAGACGTAGAAAGAGAAAACATAAGTAAATTTTATGTTATAATTTAAGTAAATAAAAAAATGGAGGAGAAAATACAAAGATAAAGAAAATAAGAAAAAGAGAATGGAAAAAAGGATAAAGGAGAGGAAAGGTAAAATGGAACTGTATTGAGTGAAACTAGCATCGATCCTAGGTCTTGTATCTGGAAAGTTAGAACTTTCACCATGACACCTGCAGTCACATTATTACTGAGAATGCCACTATTTTATTTATATATCTTTTATTCGTGAAATATTAGTACATAAATATAATTTTATCCAAGCGATCAAGCGGCGTACCACCCCTCTCCCTTACATAGATCCGCCCCTGTTTACTGCACCACGAATCTGATCCCAAGTTTGAACATCGGTTTAATGTCATGTCAGTAAAAGAATTGAATTTGGGTCATGGGGTGGTTGGTTTAAAATTGGATTTGGGGCTTTGGTTAATAATGAAAAGGAATTCGAGCTTAAGAAAGATTCTGTTATTCTCGTGTTGCTTCTCTTTTAGTTATTCGGGTCGTTAGGAGCATACTTAGAAAATAATTAATGAATATCGTATTTGTTTTAGGCGCAATTTTAATTTATTATCGTGATTATGTATACATTCACGTAATATAATTACGATTCTAAAAAATAAACATTGTAGAATGCTTTAGGTGTACTTTAAAATTTATTATCGTAATTGTGTACACGCTCGCGTGACATAGTCATAACTTCCAAAAATAAATCAAGGTGCGCGTTCGCGCGACTTTTGCAAAATAAATTTTAATATTAATTAAGTGCTATTAATTAAGTACACATGATTTTTAGCGCATTAAATAAAATGAGTACACGTACGCGTGACTCTCTTCAAGATAATCCCATAATTATGAATAATCGAGTAATTAAAAGCGGTTAAAGTTAAAATGTGCATAAGTTCTAAAATACATAACTAAGACAACTAGTTAAGCCAGGTATGATCAAAAGCGACCGTGCTAAAACCACGGAACTCGGGAATGCTAACACCTTCTCCCGGGTTAACAGAATTCCTTATCCAGTCTTTTGGTTTCGCAGACTTTAAAACAGAGTCAAACTTCCTTGATTTGAGATTTTAAAATAATGGTGACTCGGAACACCGTAAACAAATAATTCCGAGTAGCGACTCTAAAATTAAATAAAATAATCTCATTTCGAATAATGTCACTTATTGGAAAAATTCCCTATCTCCCTCGGGAAAAAAGAGGTGTGACAGCTGTTACATGCAGAATAGCATAACCCCATGTCGAAATGGGAAGTTTTGTTCTCATTAATATTGGTCTAGCAATTAATTAGTGGCGTTTGATCAATGACTCCGCTAGACCATTTTGAGTATGAACATGAGCAACTGGATGCTCAATTGTTATCCCAGTTGATATGCAATACTCATTAAAGGCTTGGGATGTAAATTCACCAGCATGATCAAGACGAAGTGTCTTAATTGCATAATCTGGAAAATGCGCTCTTAATCTTATTAATTGAGCCAATAACCTCGCAAAGGTCAAATTGCGGGTTGATAACAAGCACACATTTGACCATCTTGTAGATGCATCTATGAAGATCTTATAATATCTGATTGGTCCACATGGAGGGTGTATGGGCCCACATATATCATCCTGCATACATTTCAAAAATGCAGGAGATTCTACTCTAACTTTAGTTACTTATGGTGTAATAATCAGTTTACCTTGAGAACATGCAACACAAGAGAATTCTTTAGTTTGAAGAATCTTATGGTTCTTCAATGAATGACCATGTGAATTCTCAATTATTTTGCGCATCATATTATAACCGGGATTGCCCAACCGGTCATGCCAAGTAATAAAATCATTAATAAGCTCTTTGTTTACTACGACATGTGATTCGACTACACTTATACTAGTGTAGTATAATCCGGAGAAAAATGCGGGAAGCTTTTCAAGAACATACTTCTTTTCCGCTTTTATTGTAGTAATATAAAGGTATTTAACCTTGGTGGTGTCAATATGATAGCCATTTTGGCGAATATCTTTGAAACTCAACAAGCTTCTTTGAGACCTACAAAAAAAACGCATCATTAACAGTCAATATAGTTTCTCCTGGTAGTAATAAAGTCGCTCTTCCAGAACCCTCAATTACAAGTTTACTACCAGATATTGTTATGATATTGGCTTCTTTCATAAGTAAATAAGAGAAATATCTTTATTTTTTAATACGGTGTGTGTCGTAGCACTATCAAGAAGGCATATTTCTTCGTTATTATTCATACGACCAACTGAAGACCGAAAGTTTTCATATTCTTCATACAGAAAAAAATAATATTATAAATAATATTGAAAAATTTAAGAACAAGAGAAATTATACTTAGGAAAGTAAATACTGAAAGCATAAAACGCTTTATCCAAAATATGAACTTCATAAAAAATAATTATTCTTATAATTTTTCCTAGTAATAAGTCTTCAGTTATGATGCTCAAGGAAATCTCCAGCTTCTAAATGAGTAATTTCCGCAAGGCCTTCAAAAATAGCATCTTTATATGCAAGGTTTGCTTCAACTTTATCATGATTATTCATAGGGCCCGCCTCAACATCATTTTGAAAGGTCAAGTGAGTCTCAACTTTATTTTGTTTCCCTTTTATGGAGGCTTGATAGAGTTTGACAAAATGTTCAGGTGTACGACAAATTTATGCCCAATGATTTTTCATACCACATCGGTGGCAATTATTATCTTTGCCTTTTGAAAGATTATTCTAAGAACCTTTATTGTTCTCTTCTTTATAACAACCACCACCATGGCGATTATAATCACGCCCATGTATATTATACGATCACGATAATTATTTTGTCTTCTTTCAGACTTTGGATCAATCGCTACCAGATTCATTTATGGAAATAGAGCTGATCCAATGGGGTGAGCTTCATGATTTTTCGTTAAAAGGTCATTATGTTGTTCAACCACAAAAATGCATGAAATTAACTCAAATTTTTTGTTAAAGTCCTTTTTACGGTATTGCTACTGTAACACTATATTTGAGGCATGAAAAATGAAAAGAGTCTTTTCCCACATGTCCTTATTATTCATAGGTTTCCCACATAATTTTAGTTGCAAAATTATTCTATATACAACATAATTATATTCACTTATGATCTTATAATCTTGTAGCCGTAAGTGCTTCCACTCACGACGAGCTCTTGGCAATATCGTGGCCTTTAGGTGGTCATATCGTTTCTTCAAACTAGTCCATAATTGAATGGATCTTTCAAGGTTAAATATTCACTTTTTAACCCTTCCTCGAGATGATGGCGAAAAAAAAAATCATGGCTTTCGCCTTATCCTGAGTTGATGCTTCATTTCCTTCTTTAATAGTGTCACCAAAACTTTTAGCGTCAAGGTGAATTTCCGCATCAAGCACCCATAGCAAATGGTTATTCCCAGAGATGTCAAGTGCCACAAATTTAAGTTTTGACAAATTCGACATAATGAAAACTATCATAGAAAATAAGTGAATTAGAATGAAAAAATTTATTATCAATGCATACCATTTATAGTTATAGGGCAGTATACTAAATCGTAAAATTAAGAGAACATATTTTGTTACTTCATTATGTATCATAATAAATTAATGTATAATCTTTAATTATATTATGTATACTAAATGCAATCGTATAATTACTAAGCTCGATAAGCTTAATATATAAAAACATCATTTATGTCGATTACTAAGTCTACTGTCACATTTTATGTTTGCTCAAAATTTTTAATAATTACCCTCGTAAGGTTAATTAACACTAGATAAATATCCTCACCCACGTGCAAGTTTTATAAAATAAAATAACACAGTTTCCAAATAGAAACTGAAAAAATGAGTACTAATTCAATAGCATATATAGTCATGGTTACATGGATTTTTTTTTATCATCTTTATTCTAACTAATATACTAACTTTTTACATAAATATTTAACAGATGATTGCATACTTTACTAAACTAGGATAGGATAGAAATTAGTGGAATAACATTCAAAATTGAATGTGGGCACAAAACAAAGTTAATAGACTCAACTTCAAAAGACGTGAATGAAATTAGAGCCTCGTGGAGCAGGCAAAGTACTATGATTTGAGCAACTTGTGCTGATAATGTGTTCAGAAATAAGAGCAAAATAATACAATATAGTAATAAAGATAAAATATATAGGAGGAGAAAGTGAAAGTTATCTTATTCAAGTGTGTTTCTTGTGTGTCCTTCGTAAGATAAAGTATACCCTATTTATAGGATATAGGATACATGAAAGATTACAAAAATACACCTAAATGTTATAAATATTAAGTGGTGAATTAACTAATTACATGAACTCAAATGGTTCATGGAATAGGGATGCATGGAGTATTCAATGGGCATCCGCTTTATTATATTCATAACATAGCAGTTGTTTTAGATTTCTTTTTTTTCTAGGCAGATCATCTTTTCTCAACTATGTGCTTCATGGACTTGACCAACAATTTTCCAGCAGAATATAATCAGCGGCCGTACCAAAAGAGACAAGGTTACAAGACGTGGAAAATGAGGCCGAGATGGTTCAAACATGTAAAGAGGAGATGCATAGATGCTTCAGTAAGGAGGTGTAAAAGATTGACCTTGGTAGGTCCAAGGAGAGGTATAGGTAACCCTAAGAATTATTTGGGAAAGGTAATTAGGCAGGACATAACTTCGGCTTAGAGAGGACATGACCCTTAAAATGAAGGCTTGGAGGACGAGAATTAGTGTAGAAAGTTAGTACGGTGTCGAGCGTATCCCTTTGCTATACACAATAGTTCTAGTATTATTTTCGTATTTGCTTATCCTTGGACTTTTAATACTTCATGTTGTTTTTCTTGCCCAGTTATCTTATAAAACGTTATAAAAGCGCAAAGATATACTACATTCGTGTTATCAGCATCATATGACTTTTTCGGGCTTCTCTCAGCAGGTGGCTGAATTTCACCTTGAGAATTGATTGATAAATTACAATTTTCACCGACAAATTTAGTGACCTCACAAAAATTCGTTTGAGGAAAGGTCCCTTGCGGGATGCCTACATACCTCTCTCCCTCTGTCACTAAAATTTTGATTCTAAAATGGGTTTGACTCTTAATTTATTCCTGGAGAAGAACCAAAATCCTATATAATGAAGGACTTTACCATTTTCTTACGATGAGAAATGTGCTCTCAATATATTCCAGACAATATATGTGTGTGCTTTGAAGCTGTATTTACAGAGAAGCCATTATGCCAACAGAGCAATAATTACAAACAGGACATGAATCTTGATACCAATAACGTTAAACTTCACCAATACCAACATCAAATCACTATTTACAGACAGGACATGTATATTGATAGTGATAAGGGTAGCATCACTAATACCAGCATCAGAGTGTGAGACTGCAAATTCCATGGCGTTTATGCACTAAAACCCCTGTGGAGGGAACTCCAAGTATTGGACGGGACGCTGGGACAAGCTTGAGCTGATGCCTCCACCATCTGCTCCATCTTAATTCCAGCATTACAGATATTGGCGATGGATCGCATGTGCTTCATTCCATATTGGGATAACGATCCACAGTGTGTCTCAAATGTTCTTACCTGCACATAGGATAAATTAGTTTGATTTCCGAGGCATAAAGCAACAAAAAATTTATTGTGTTCCATGCATACAGTCGAGCTACGATGATGAAATAAGCTTTTCCTCCTTATTTGTTCCAAATCTCAACAAATTAAGCAACTCTATAATATTGCAGCTTTTGTACTTACAAAGGATTTCAGGCAGGTCCAGTCATCAACAAGAGGTTGACCTACAGGTCGAACACGCTTCATCACCTCAGGACCTTTTTGAATTCCAAACAGAAGCTTACCAACAAGAGTCATGCTGTTGTCTAGGTGCATTCTGTGTGACATAGCTTCAGTGAATTGTTTCTGAGCTTCAATTTTCCTAGCAGAGCCTTCAGGAGCCTTGCGGAACTGCCAGAATTGGAGGGATGAACAAAAAAAATCAGCAATAAAGCATTTCACATCAAGGCACAAAGGCTACTCAGCAGTCAGCTCAGCATGGATGGATATCATAAGCAGCCAAATTAGGCACCAACTTTCGGTAATGCAGCAAATTAATTGAAAAACACATAAATCCCAAGAATTAAAATATGTTTCTTTGACTAAACTCTTACTCTAAACTGCATCTCGATCATGTAATATTACTTGTATCCCCAAACCAATCAGTCTCCTCAATGTCAATAGAAGGAATCTTTCAGTTTCCATCAATTAAAAGACAAAAAGGAATCTTACAACATCTTAATCTCAGAAATGTGAGCCCCAAAATGTTGCTTCTATAAACTTTAAACAGCAGAATAGTGTCGCATATCCTCTCATTTGGCTCTAGAACTCTATAAAGCAACCAGGTTTATTTTTTCAAATGCCTGAGCCATGCCTTGTCAAAAAATTATCTCATTGCAGCTTAGCACGACCTTGGTACACCATCAATAGATTTCCCGGATTAGACTAGGCCAAGAGCCAAATAATTGGGCAGACTGCCCAAGGGAATCCAAAAGACTATCGTTTTATTGTGAAGGTAGTCACTGGGCGACTAGGCCAGCTTGTGCGTATCTTGACTATTCTACTGAAAACCCGCTACCTCGCACCAGCACAGGTACCAGGTTACACTGCCCACTAAGGCTTAGGAAGATGGGAAGAAAGCACCTACTGTTTTCCTGCCTTTGCTGGAATTCGAACCTGAGAAATCAAAGACTATCTTTCCTACTTACCTGTTGAGATATCAATTCAATTCCTTTGGAGTTAATATCTTTAATTGTTAGCCCACATTAACCAAGTTGTCTCAACTATTGAATTTTTTAAATCATTTAAAAAAAATAACAATGCTCCTTTTATCCTATTTTACAATGTTTGACTATTCATGAGTTTAAGATGTTAAATTGACATGTGTTATATTAGTGGCAGTGGAAGAACTTATTAAATTAATAATTGAAAAATTAGATAGCATGGCATCAAACATTAATATTAAGATAATGAATGAAAATATAGTTTTGGTGGAGAAAAAGTAGCATCAAAGTTTTTTTTTTCCATGAGGAAAAAAGTAGCATTGAAGTTTAAATTTTGAATTTAAATGAATTTGAACTTTTGAAAGGAGTGAAAGTTGTATAGAATATGTCACTAGTGAAATTGCGTTCAAACAATTTGGGATATTTCAAAATGGAGAATGTCATATAAATAGGCTTGAATCTTGTCGAAAGCAACTAAACCACCTTAATATGGTTATATAACAAGGTACTCGGGGTGCTGCCATGGAGCAAAGATACTCTTTTAAGAAGAGATAGTATTAACAAATGTGCTTCAAGACTCAAATGCTTTATTTCCTGCTGGTTTAAAGCTATTTTGATATCTTTGCTTCTTATGTTGTAATGCAAACTTATTTTCCTCAAACTCGGGAATCTCTAATTTCTACCAAAAAAACACGAAAACTGTCGGAGCATACCTTGTCCCAGAAATGCAAAAGATCTGCGTCACGCTGGTTGACAGCCTTTGATGGTGCCCGCAAGGAATTATCATCTACATAGGTGTAGTTATCATTTGCAGGATTTGTACCCATATACATGAACAGAGAATCCATACTCAGTTGTAGATCACCAAATTGCAAGACATGGGAACCATAAGCAGAATTTCCATTAGCAGTTCTCTTTTTGACCTGCAAAAAACCAGCAATAGAGACATAACTACACAAAATAATTATAATGGCATCATAATAAAGAATAGAGAGAAACTACATCATCTGATAGTTAGTCGTGAAACCCCGTTCTTCTTCTCACTTTTAATAACTGTAAAACATTTCCTACAGGATCCTAAATTCCTTATATTGTTATTATGTTTACTTTTTAAACTAGAACATCAGCTATATGACCTAAATGTCAAAGTCCACAAGAACTTACCAGGTGATACTGCTGCCTCAAATTCTCAGTCCGCAAATTGTGCATTTCACTGCTCAGAAATATATATACAAAATGAGTCAGCAGTAAAGTGTTGGGCTAATAAGATCATTTATAAGCTGAATTGTAACTCTTTAAACTTAGAATCCAGAGCATAATGTAAAATCCAAATTTGAAAAGACAAGTAACTGAGATAGATGTCCTCATATAACAAGTCCTCCTTGCATTGGCAAGTCACGACTCACATGCACGTCATTTTGTTAGCTGTTCGCACATTGGGATATAAGAATAGTTCAACCTCTAAGACTTGAGGAAATAATAAATCAAGAGATCTGAAGAAATTCAGGCAATGCCAGGAGAAAAAGGACAAGCACCACCCTCATAGTCATTAAAGCATAGGACAGCTAAAACTCAACATCATGCAGCTCTTGACATTGGTAATTACAGAGTTCAGAAAGCTGCATGTACCTGTCCTCCATCCAGGAAACAGCATACAAGTCACCCAGGCAGGTCTCGTATCCAGGAGGAAGACTAGGATAGTCCCCAGGACAGTAGGTGCCCCAGCTGCTCTCTACAGCATTTGATGCTGTTGTGGCATAGATATTTAGACCATTAGGAAGAAGACCCTCAAAGATACTTCCGGACTCACAAGCTTCAATGTACAGCACCTGGAAATAGTAAACAGAAGACAAAAAAAAAAAAAAAAAAT
>ML383425.1:0-30222 GCA_005239525.1 Nicotiana knightiana | reverse complement strand
CCGGGAAAAAAAAAAAAAAAAAAAAAAAAAAAAAAAAAAAAGGAAAAATGTGAAAGGGACTTCACAAATTATAAGAACTGCAATGAAAATAACAGCTCACCAAGCTTTTATACGTCCCGGAGGCATGCTTCTTTTTCAACACATCAATCAGATCACTTGCATAGAGATAAGGATTGGTAGGCATCCCTAGTATACAGTATAGCAGACATGTAAAAATTGATTATAATGTATCCAACCCATAATTCAATAAACCAAATTTATGACAATATAAGTGACTGACAGAAAGAATGCAAAAGCACCCAAGGGTATGGCCTATTGGTCAATGAAGTGGGTGACAACCATGAGGTCTCAGGTTCGAATATCAGTGGAGACAAAAACACTAGGTGATTTCTTCCATCTGTCCAAGCCTTGTTGCTGGTGGTAGGTGGAAGGTATCCCTTGGAATTAGTCGAGGTGCACGCAAGCTGGCCCGGACACCACGGTTATAAAAAAAAAGGACAGTAAGCATGCAACAAACGGGACACTCAACCTAATACCTTTATCTGTTAAAATCATGTCCAATAAGATACCACTTCTTATTGATCCACACAAATAATAGAACTACAGACAAAGGTGCTCACTTCATAGCTTGACGACTGAAAGTGAAGGTGGTTCATGAACAGACACTACAATGAGACAAGTTAGATAGGTATTATGTTTAAACTTTGTACTGGTGATTTCATCCACAATAGATGTACGTATTACAAAAATCAGAGATGTAATTGCCAATTAGGATGGAAGAGGAAAGGTGAAGTTTGTGAAACTGGAACCATGAGCATACAGTCGTTCTATTGGTTTTCTCAGAGATGCTTTGCCTGATTCTTTTAGTTAGGGTAGAGGTTGCACTAGGGGTTGATTACCACAAGTTTTATTGGTGAATCAATCGTCAAATTGAACTTAAATGGAAAACAGAATGTTCAAAGGCATAAGCAGATTCAACATATAAGAACCAGAGATGATATTAAACAAAGATAATTTGCCTTTCTAACTATAATAGACATCATCTGCTTGCCAAACAGTAGAAAGCAGTGAGGCAATGATCAGTCATATTCAATAGACATAAAGGTCTTGAATTGAAGGCTTAGATGCAAGCCTTAATATAAGGTGATCAAATATAAAAATGCGAGATATAGAAAACAAGGCAAAAGCCCAAAGAGAGATAATAAGCTACTTACCAAGCACCCCAGGGCCACCATGATCACTATAGAATACGAAAATATGATCATTCGGACCACTATCCACCACCTTTCCACTACCTCCAGTAAGAGCAGTTTTGTTACCAAGGAGAACAGCCAAAAAGTTGTCCACATTAACATCATCTCCAGTATAATCCTGCCTCAAAGAATAGCACATGAGACAAGAGTATGATTTCGGTATATGCTAACACATGACAGAAAAACAACTACCTTAGGGACCCCTTTGTAGACATCCTCGCCAGCAGGACTATTAATGATAACTCCTTGTCTTGGGTTCTCTTCATTATAAGCAATGTCATCATACATGAACACGATAATATTCTCATCTTTGAGACCACCTTTTCTCAACAGCTGATACGCGTGGCATACATCAGCCTGATACAAACGTCAAGGTTGACAAGGCTTATTAGTAAACACATGAAATGAAATTATGAAGACAGTCCGCATAGTTACAGTTAGGAGCAGGTTTATTCCATTCCCTTATAGTCCCAAATCTGATTTATCAAAAAGAAGGAAATGGTGTCTTAGCAAAAATCTTTACGAACTGATTTTTTTCCTAAAGTTGTCTTGATGGGATGAGTTTCACAGGCTTTACAAGCTACCAAACGTATTTCTGGTAAAACTGCAGTGCAACAAAAAGGCTTCATTTGTCAAATGTACCACGTATGAGGACTTAAAATAAAAAAGGATCACATTCCAAACTATCAAATTACCAACTCCAGCTCTCTTAATTTCTTCAGTGGGGGCATGACAACATTCATATGAAAGCAGTCCCTCATAAAAAGTGCTCGAGAACAAGACAAAATGAAGAAAATCAACTGAGAAAATTTCTCTCTTGTGGTAGTCACTAGTAATGACCTGTCCCATGGGCATACTAATTTTAGATTAGTAATCATGAAGTTCAGCTTTTCCAAGTATTACACTTCGTCAAAATAATTCTCACAATTAATAACTTCTAATTTTAACAAGTGCAGTGTAACCAAAATCCAAATTCTAACAATTTTAGTATAACCTTTTACTAGGTTCTCGAGCTCTGCCTACTTTACATCCAATGAAAAGCCTAGAGCTTGTGAACAAAATATTTATACAATCAGTTCACTTTATAAGGTAATTACAGATAAATCTATGACAAACATTAACAGATGACCTGGTAAAAATGGTAATTAACCAACTATAACAGGTTAAAATTCACAAATAGAGTAAAAAGTTCATTACATTGTTACAGTGTGATATAACTTAAATCCTATATGAAGAAACATCAGAGTACACGTTTCTAGCTCGCTAGCTCAATCAACCAAACAAAAGTTAAATAAAAACATCAACCATATATTTACTGAAAATTTTCCTCCGTATTTTCACCAAAATAAGCAAACCATCTATGGACATATTTATTTCAAAAAATAAAAGGTGCTACTTACATCCAGATAATATAAACAACAAAATAAAATAGATAAGAAGGAAAACAAACTCGTGCTCATCAGAAAAGTAAAAATTTCAAAGAAAAATAAAAAGCATTTTCTAAAGGCCAAATAGTCATAATAATAACCTGATGTCTATAATTCCAATAACCATTTGATCCGGCAAGAAGGACGGCCCATCTGGTTCCAATAGAGTCATCGGCTTCGTCAAAGAATCTGGAAGCTTCCGACGGAAGTTTCAAAACATTACGCCCGTCGGCGGCGGTGATGATCGAGAGTCCGACGAGGAAGAATATGCCGGCAACGTACGAAATCATTATCAATTGGTAATTAAAAAGGGAAAGCCTAAAGGTTCTGTTATTTATAGCAAGTAATTACAGATAATAATCCACAGTTCACTTTAATTAGAATATTCAGTGGAGTTGACGTGGACGGCTGGGATTGGTTGAAAGAAGCTTTTGTGCTTTCTTACTATAATATATAACCATCGTGTCTTTTTGGTGGGTCCTCAGACAAATATTTTTAAGCCAGAGAGTGGGTGAAGAACAAGTACAAGTGAAGAAGTTTCGTCGGTAGAGACAGATTACCTTTTGCATTTTTCCCTATTTTAGAGCCCGCTTTATTTATTTAAAAAATACTTTTGTTTAAAAGTGCTTTTTGAAAATTTATTTTCTCAATAAAATAATTTATATTTGACCAATTTATTTGAGTAATGCTTTTTTTTGCAAGCTCATTTTGTTTTGCCAATCTTTTTGAAAAGCATTTTTAAATATTAAATACGAAAAATAACTTTAAACGTTCAATTTGCTATTAATATTACTAGTTTTTGGGCGCGTTGCGCGTACCTTATATTAATGAGTATAAAATATTTTTGAGAAGGATCATTTGTTGCTCGATATTATTAACCTCGAGATTGTTATTCCATCTTGAGTATGATTTAAAAATAAATTACAATTTTAGTATAAATAATACTAATAACACTTGTATCAGAATAAAAAATTGGACAACCAAACATAACTAAAGTAGTGATTTACAAATATTGTGCGTTTGAGCTGGAATCCGATAAGGGAACCATCTAGTAATAATCTGTATAAATTTTCCTTTAAAGTTTTCCAGAAGGTTTTTTTTTGAGAAATTTTCACAAATCACTATTGTTTAGTGGTTATTAGCTAGTTGTAGCTACCATTTATTATATTACTTCTTATAGCTATGTTTTTAGTTTTTTAGAGTGTATTCGATGTATTTAAGCTACTGTATTCATGAATACAGTAGCATTTCTCGGCGTGAAATATGAAATTACAGCTAGACAGATTATTGTATTCGACTGTATTCACTATATGTATTTGTTAATACACTAACATAAATAACGCAATTCATGGTCTATTTAGATGTTTTTAAACGGAAAGTGAATCAATTAACATAATAGACTCCTAATTTAACTCAACAAACTCAATTATAACACACAAAATTTGTATTTCCAGTTATAAAAAAGATTCTCAACCGAAAAACATTCCAAAAACATAACAATCTTCAGAGAAATTATATAACTAGATTGAATACAGTTAAATACATAAAAATATATTGAATACATGAAGTATAGCAGGTCATCTATAGTGCAAAAACATATGAATACATACTGCAGATACATTTGAATACATAAATTATATTAATTAAAAAACATATGAATACATTCATGGAATATAGCGAGACAGTGAATATAATGAAATACATGGAATACAACGAGATACATTGAAATACAATGGAAAAAAAGACAATGAATACAATGAAATAAATAGAATACAGCGAGATACATTGAAATACAATGAAAAAAAAGATAACAGACTCTTCAAGTTACTCATCCCCGAACTTCGTTGTCTTTTTTCATATGGTAATGATGATTGTGGAAACAGATTTGGCAAAGCAACTGGATAATGGGAAAGGCTTGGCCGGGATGGTGGCAGATGTGAAGGATGGTAACAAAAGAGGGGCATTGATTTTTGCTGCTAGAGAAGGCCAGACTGAGTTATGACTCTTCTTGGTAGAAGAGTTGAAGCTTGATGTCAATACAAAAGATGAAGAAGGTATTTCTACTAGTAACGACCATCGGAATGGGGTGGATCTTCATGATTTTCTTTCAGATTTCCCTCAATTTACCTTTCAACAACAGATTTTGAACCTCCATCTTTCTCTTTAGGGCTTGATTTCGACATTGATTCAGAGCCCCAGCCCACTGACAATGAAAATTTCGCAAGACAATGGAGATGAATCAGTAGAGAATCGTGGTTGTATTCATGGAAAAAGACTGGCGTTGAGAGAGAGGGGGTGGAGAAAAATATAAAAGAATGAGAGAGAAAAATAATACAAAGAGTATTTTATGGCTTAAGAGTAAGAGGTAACCATAAATAGATATTTGGCTATAAACATCAAAAGATAGCTATGGAATATAATTTTTTAAAGGTACAATTACACTGAATATCACCCGACCCAATTCTATAACCATAAAGAGTCCATATTTTGGGATTTTATCCGCTGAGGCCCATGTTGTATATATCTTGAAATAATAGTTTCAATGTTTAACCCAAACAATCTTCACTCATCTCTTCTATATTTTCTGCTCTTTTTCTCTTCACTCCAGTAGCCACCTCTCTTAAATTTGTTATGAAGTCAAGATTTTGATATCCAAACCAAAAATTAGGTTGAGGGAGTTAGAAGCTTTTCAGATCTGAAAATTTATGAAAGAATCATGCTCAAATTCGAATTCGAATGGGTGCTATTAAAATTAATTGATCCAAGAAGCTTCAACCTAGAGATTTGGTTCAGCTAGACTACATTGCAACTCTTTGAAATTTCTTCAAGATTGAAAAAGCCGAGCTGAATTCTTAATTTTTGTTGAAATTTCTTCAAGAATGAAGTTCTGGACTGAGATTTTAAAGTTATTTCAATTTACGAGTTTTTTTTAACAGATTTGAGGAAGATGTATTTTTGTGGAAAAAATCAAATGGGTATTGATTAATACAAGTGAAATTATTTGGGTGAGGCTAAAAATATTGAAAAAGCTTTTAGTAACTTAAATCTAGAGTATTCGGTTGATTGAACATTATTAACGTTGGTTTTGAGAATCATACCAGTTGAAAAAAAAAATTGAAGGTGAAATCCAGTTTCGTATACAACATTATACATTATACAATATTATAAAACATTATACAAAATTATAATAAGTATATAATGTTGTATATTAGGTGTGTAAATAGTGTTATACATTCACGATTTTCTGTTCGACTTTGTTGTCGTGGTTTTTCTCTTTGAAGTAAGTTCCTCTTTCACGTATGTAGTTAAACTTGATTTTGCTTTTCTGTATTGGTGAAATACTAGAATACATTATTATACATTCCACATACGAGTTTATACATAGTTATACATTTTTATACATGTACAATATATGTGGGACTTAAAACCGAAATTAATTTTTTCTCACTTTTTCTCGACAATCGATTTATAAAGTCAAGTTTTTGTTGATTTCTCTTCCAAATTGCAAACTTGTAGCAATTTTTTTCAATTTTTATTTTTTATTCTTTTGTTTCTGCTATTTAAATTTGGGAAAGAAGAAAATGCAATTTTTTTCAAGTTGCATTATAGTTGGATTGCAATAGTTGCAATAGAAATATATGTGATCGATTTAAGCTAGTTATATGCAAAGAGTCTATGTGAAAATGTAGTGAGAGTTTCATATCAAAATATCAAATGATGATGGTTATACGGATGAAAATGACTATAAAATGATTATGAGAGTTTCATGGGCTATACAGATGAAAATATAAAATGATGGCTACGCGGATGAAAAGCACCTATGTGAACTGTACTTTTATGCAATTGTCCCTTTTTTAAAAGGGTATTTACCTAAAATAAATAATGTATCAACCTTTGCTATAGGAGGTAAAAATTTCTTCTTTTTTTTCAAAATTATCCATGCAGTACTAAGCAAGGGAATCAGAACCTTAAATTCCATATTCAATCTAGCATTGATCCAATCGGTCATTTTTAATAGAGAGGTGCAATTACTATATTTCTTTCACTATATACAATTGCTCTACCATATTTTCAACTCACTTTGAGTAAAGGTCATCAAACTTTTGGCAAAACCTATTCTATTCTTCTCTCCCCTTTTCATGAAATACTTCTTGTCACGATCCCTTTTTCCCTTTTTACAATACTTCTCTTCTTACTCATTTTTCATCTCTCTCACATTCCATTTTGTGAAATCTTTGACAACATAACCCCTTAGCATAACCATAAGATAATACTGACGTGCTTACTTCTGAAAAGATGAGGTACAATTACTATATATCTCTTCTGCATGTATTTGTATACAAAAAGGATCTCTTTTTCTTCCCAGCAATATCCAATTAATTTTACGAGATTCGGATCACCAAAATTTTCCCAAAATATTTACTTCAGCCTGCAATCCTTATATTAAGTAATTAATAATTGTTTATAGACTACAAATTTACAGAAAAAATATTAACCCGTTGTCAACCAACTTACTTGAGAGGAATTGTCATAACTTCAAAAAACTTGAATTGGTCATGTGACCAACTATTTTCTTTCTCAATTTCTTTTGGTTTAGAAAATGACTAAATGAGTGGTTTAAGGAGGTTGGGCCTTTTTAACTTTTCCAAAACTTATGGGTCAGCTATTAAACTTTGAAAAAACTTTATTTCCTTCATTTTTCCGCCAATTTCTCTTTCTTCTCTCTCTCACTCACCCACTCGACCATAGTAGTTTCTGGGCGCCTCCAACGAGAATCGATCCTCGATTTTGGGTTGAATCGTCTATATAGACCCAACAAACAGTGTATATTTTCTCTGAACTTTTAAATTTTTGGTAAATCCTAAGTCTTTTTTTTTTTCATTTCTTGCAACCGTGATTTGGGGTTTGTAGAGGGATTCGTACATGTGCATTTGTAATTTCAATTTAGTTGTGTATAACCATATCTTAACATGGGTAGTTATATTTTCTTGTTCGACTATCTTTGGGCTCTGTATTTTAAATCTTTGTCAGTCTGACGACCTAGTATTTATTAATAAATCTGTGGTCGATTGTCGTTTGGTCATAAATGTTTGCTGGAACAGGGCTTGTTTTTCTTATTCTAATCATAAGTTTCAAATAATTAAATGTGATATTGTATATATACATATAGGTAACATGAAGAAAAAAGCAGTTGCTAGATGATGATGAACAAGCTGAAGATAGTGAAGACGAATTAGAAAGTAAAAGAGATGGAGCAGGTGAAGGAGAACAGGATGTTCCATCATTTCTTGTGTTTGAATTGGTCGTGAGACATATTTTTTTTTGGCGAACTAGTTGTAATTTGTGGTATTTGGATCTGCCTTTATGTGATGAAGTTACATTTTTCTCACGATGCAATTCATGCCATAGACCGTGATGCATTCAACATCGTCGTTAGACAAGCTAAAGGTGAACCATCTACTTAATTATCCATTTTTATGCTTTTGAAATTGTGGGTTTCATTAAATAAATGAGGTTAAGTGTAGAAAAATATAAGATATAAAGTATTAACAAAACATGAGGCAGTATGATGATAATATCAGGTACACCATAATCAACTACTAAAAATTTCCAAAATTCTGTGTCACAAATGCACGAGTAATCTAGCAGAATATATAAACCATTATAACAAGAAAGAGACTCGGGTGCTCCATATTGGGGGCATGTACATCAACTCACCACTAAGTCTATGGATAGTGCGTATATGCGCCCGTATGGCAGACAGATGTACCTGCCTCCGTACTGCACATGTCACGACCCAAAATCCCTATCCGTCGTGTTGGCGTCTAACACACCGGCTAGGAAAGTCGAACATGATAACGAAGGCAAACAGAATAACAAAATTTATAGAAATAGCATACGTGTGAGGTCTCAATATAATATAACTGCTAATACAAAGTAAATCGCCAAAACCTGATAAATACGGAGTCATGAGCTTCTACAATGGAATATAAGTCTAAAACTGAACAATAAAATACACTGTCTGAACTGTAACAACAGTATGAAAGGAAAAGAAAAGTCAAACACGTAAGCCTACTACTGATAACTGGTCCCCGCACCTAGATCTAGAAAATTGAGTGCAGAGTATAGTATGAGTATAACTAACCTAATATAATCAATAGGTATCGTAAATAAACACAACGAGGTAAGAGAAACACAAATTATTAAGTGATGTTAGCTATCACTTGTGTAGTTTCATCCTTTAAACCAGTACAGAACAATCATTACATTAATTCATAAAGTTCAGTAAGAAAACATCACTGTGTATGTGTACGGTTTCTCAAATACCCTACTCAGTCAAGACTCGACATATAGAGGTGATATGCAGTTAAGTCAGATAAATGATCAAGGAAATTGCAAGTAAAGATGAAATGCAAAACCCAAACAAAACACTGGCCATATTTCCTCAACTTTTCCATATTCATACCAAAACACTGATCAGTTTCTTCAATAACCGCGTGTACACCATCAAGAGAGAAACATGAGAGGGTGACCCTAAGTGGATGGATCTGTACCCACACGCTGCATGGACAACTCACGTGCTAATAATAGAACCTGCACGAACAACTCATTTGTTGCACGGACAACGCACGTGCTAATAACATCAATATCTGGATTCGCACGGACAACTCACGTGCCAACAAATACAATCCGCCCAACATGGTCATAGACACAACAACAAATCTACACAACGTGGTCACATGCACCCAGTCCAATCATATCATACATGAGCAAATATACATGTATGTAATGAATGAATAACAAATCTCATGCTCCTGAATGGTATAAATGACATGCGAAAGTGTAGGCATGTGCAAGGTGTACTATCATAGCTCAAATCGGAAATTTCCATAGAGAATAACATTTATCAGTTCATTCGGGGATTAAACCCCATGTGGCCTCAAACATGGCTTGAATAGTTCACAACAATGTCACAAATATATGTAGCATCATAGCTTAACGTCTAACAATTAATTCCAGGCTTATTATAACCTGAGCACAACCCGAACATGAATAAATACCCCCGGTGTCAGCACATGGGCTCAACCCCACACATGTGTGCACCCAATAGCATGTAACTATCACAATAATTCAAGCAACTAGTGCCTCAACCGAGTTTAAATAAGACACGTACCTCAAGAAAATCAAATCAGTCCACTAGCAAGCCCTTCCCACGCGTATCAACCTCTGAAAGGCTTCCTGCGCGTATCAACCTCCAAAAGGCTCGAATCTAGCCAAAAATAATGTAATACTATCAAAAAAGCTATGAGAATTAATTCCAAATGATAAAGCTAAGATCTTTAACCAAAGTAAAAAAGTCAACCTGAGTTCACGTCTCGGAATCCGACAAAATTTACAAAATACGAACACTCATTCAATAACGAGCCCAACCATACCAAAATCATCCAAATCCAACCACAAATCGACCCTCATACCCTCAAATCTTACTCTCCAATACATGGGTCAAAAATCCCAAATTCCAACTTAGATTCATAATAAATAGGTAAAATAATAAATGGGTATTTAAAATACATGGATAAAAATGATCAAAAATCAATTACCTCTTCAATCAAGGTGAAAACTCTATAACATCACCTAAGTCCGCACCCGAAAACTCTCAAAATGAGAAGAAGAACTCAAACCCCCGATTTTAAATCTCTGTCCAGCTTTTTCGCTCCTGCAGACTCACCAGCCGCACCTGCGGCTCCGCTTTTACGGAAGAAAGCCCTCTTCTGTGGAAATCACTTAAGCACCAATCAGGTGCACATGCGGCCCAAAATTCACACTTGTGGTACCGCTTCTACGGTCCATGCTTCGTGCTCCTGCGCGTCTGCACCTGTAGTTCCAATCCGCTTCTGTGACTCTAGTCCCTCCTACCAAAATCCGCATCTGCAGAGACCTCGTCACATTTTCGGGCTCGCAGATGCGGAAAAATCCTCGCACCTATGACCATTGTCCAACACACACATGACCGCACATGCGACCCCACGGCCGCTTCTGCAGCTCCGCACCTGCGACCCTTTTGTTGCAGGTGCGGTTGCACCAGACTTGATCACACCAGCAGTTCCACAAGTCCAAAATTCAATCTATTTTCCATCTGAATCACACCCGACGCCCTCGGGACCATATCCAAACATACCAACAAGTCCTAAAACACGATACAACCTTATTCAAGGCTTCAAATCACACCACATAACATTAAAAACACGAATCGCACCCCAATTCAAGCCTAATGAAACTAATGGATTTCCAACTTCTACAATCTATGCCGAAACCTATCAAATCAACTTTGATTGACCTCAAATTTTGCAAACATTCATAAATGACACAACGGACCTATTCCAACTTCTGGAACCGAAATACGAGCTCGATAACAACAAAGTCAACACTCGGTCAAACTTCTCAACTCTCCATTCCTTCATTTTTCCAAATTTTGTCAATTTGCAAAAACCATCTACGAACCCCCAAATCAATACCCGAACACACTTTTAAGTCTAAAATCACCGTACGGAGCTATCAACATCAAAACTCCACTTCGGAGTCGTTTACACATAAGTCAACATCCGGTCAACTCTTTCAACTTAGGCTTCCAACCTTGGGACTAAGTGTCCCAATCCCTTTCGAAACATCCACGGAACCAAACCAACCACCCCGACAAGTCACATAACAATAAACGAATATAAAATAAGTAATAAGTGGGGGAACGGGGCCATAATACTCAAAACGACTGGCCGGGTCGCTACATTCTCCCCCTCTTAAACAAACATTCGTCCTCGAATGGGTCTAGAATTATACTTGGAGCCTCAAATAGGTGTGGTTAACTTCTCCACATTTCCCGCTCGATCTCCCAAGTAGCGTCCTCGACTAGCTGACCTATCCACTGTACTTTCAATGAAGCTATATTCTTTGGTCTCAACTACTGAACTTGTCGATCCAAAATGGCCACCGACTCCACGTCATAAATCAGATCCCCATCTAACCAAATCGTGCTGAAGTCCAAAACATGAGACGGATCACCGAAATACTTCTGGAGCATGGAAACAAGAAACACTAGGTGAACACTCGATAAACTAGGTGGCAATCCAGGCATGTAATCCACCTCTCCAATCCTCTCCAGCACCTCAAAAAGGCCAATATACCGAGGGCTCAACTTGTTATTCTTCCCGAACCTCATAAGACCCTTCATGGGTAAAACTTTGAGCAATACCTTCTCTTCCACCTTATAGGAAACATCACGAACCTTTCGATCGGTGTAAATCTTCAGTCTAGACTGTGCCATGCGCAGCCAATCCTGAGTCAACTTAACCTTGTCCAAAGCATCCTGAACCAAGTCAGTACCCAATAGCATAGCCTTACCCAGCTCAAACCAACCAACCGGAGACTGACATCATGCGCAACCAATCCTGAGTCAACTTAACCTTGTCCAAAGCATCCTGAACCAAGTCAGTACCCAATAGCATAGCCTTACCCAGCTCAAACCAACCAACCGGAGACTGACATCATGCGCAACCAATCCTGAGTCAACTTAACCTTGTCCAAAGCATCCTGAACCAAGTCAGTACCCAATAGCATAGCCTTACCCAGCTCAAACCAACCAACCGGAGACTGACATCATGCGCAACCAATCCTGAGTCAACTTAACCTTGTCCAAAGCATCCTGAACCAAGTCAGTACCCAATAGCATAGCCTTACCCAGCTCAAACCAACCAACCGGAGACTGACATCTCCTCCCATACAAGGCCTCAAATAGAGCCATCTGAATACTGTATTGATAGTTGTTGTTGTAGGCAAACTCTGTAAGCGTTAGAAGCTAATTCCAGGAACCCCCGAAATATATGACACAAGCGCGTAGCATATCCTCCAATATATGAATGGTGCGCTCACATTGTCCGTCCGCCTGATGGTGGAATGTTGTATTGAACTCAAATCGTGTGCCTAACTCTTGTTGCAATGCTCTCTAAAACTGCGATGTGAACTGCGTGCGCTGGTATGAAATAATGGACACCGATACACCGTGAAGGCGAACAGTCTGTGAATATAGATCTCAACCAACCGCTTCGAAGAATAGGTATTCCCAACTAGAATGAAGTGCACGGACTTAGTCAATCAATCCACTATCACCCAAATAACATCGAATTTCTTCAAAGTCCGTGGGAGCCTAACTACGAAGTCCATGGTGATACATTCCCATTTCCACTTAGGAATCTCAAGCCTTTGAAGCAAACCGCCCAGTCTCTGATGCTCTTACTTCACCTGCTAGCAATGCAAGCACCAAGATACAAACTCCACTATATCTTTCTTCATTATCTTCCACCAACAGTGCTTCCTCAAGTCCCGATACATCTTCGCGACACCCGGATGAATGGAATACCGCAAGTTGTGGGCCTCTTCAAGAATCAACTCAGGCAACCCATCTACATTGAGCACACAAATCCAATCCTGCATTCATAACACCCCATCATCTCCAATAAAAACCTCCTTGGCATCACCTTGCTAAACCGTGTCCTTAACCTTAAGGACAAGCAAATGGGGGTCATCATACTGACACTCTCTGATGCGCTCGTATACAGAAGACCGAGAAAGCACACAAGCTAGAACCCGACTAACCTTCGAAACATCTAATGTCACAACCCAAAATCTACTAAGGTCGTGATGGCGCTGGACACCACCGTCAGGCAAGCCAATCATTTATTAGTTGAAATAAATTCCTATTTAGCATCTTTTCCAAAATCGTTACCTTTCACTTATAAGTTATAATAGCGAATAAAAATTTATCAAATAGATACGACAGGTAAACCATTCCCTTTATTAAATTAAATCCCAAACACACCCCAGAACCCGGTGTTACAAGTGCATGAGCAAATTCTAAGAATTTTTATAATTTCTACAAAACTTGTCCGAAATACAATTAGACAAGGAAATTAAAATAAAGTAGTACAATACGATGGAGACTCTGTCAGCTGCGGATCGCCTCCGGATAATGCAGCTCACCTAAGTCTCCAAACCAGCCACATCACTATGAAGGTACCTGTGCAATAAAAATGCACAACAAGTGTAGCATGCGTACGAAAACAACGTGTACTCAGTAAGTTGCCCGCCTAACCTTAAAGATATAGTGACGAGAGGTCGAATTAGACACTCACTAAGGTCCAAAAAATTAATTTAGCATAATATGATATCAGTAATAGGCATACGAGGATGATAAAAATAGTAAACCTTAAAGATAACTGTAACTCAAATAAATGCTGAAAGTAAACAAACAATTACTATTTCTTTTTCCCCCAAATATCTTAAATAAACAATTACTTCTTCATTTTCCCCCCAAATATCTTAAATAAATAGTTACTTCTTCATTTCCCCCCCAAATATCTTAAATAAACAGTCCATGAAATCATTAACAATTTAGCATGCGCATACGGGATAAAGACAACCGGCCTGAGCCATCATAATAATCATATTTGTGCACTGCCGAGGGTCGAACGTCCCGAACCATAAGTGCATCTTTGCCATAAAATAATCATATCTATGCACTGCCGATGGTCGAACGGCCCGAACCATAAATGCATCTTTCAATCCGCCGTGGCGTACGACCCGCTCCCATGAGAGGGGGAAATCACACTCCGTTCGCGGAATGTAAATTACAAAGCAGTCACACACAGTCATGCAAAGTCGAACTCTCCACCCCGACTATATCGGGAAAACAAATACTCAAGTAAATGACAAATTTCTCTTTTAAAAGTAACAAAAATAGTATTTAAATCTTTTCTCGAAATTCATTTGCCAAGTTTAACAATATTCAATATAAAACCTTATCAGGAATGCAATTATCCACGGAGGAAATCAATTTTCTTTCTAAAGGATTAAGAAAGGTACACTCAAGCCTTCTTTGGAAATAAATTACCAAATTCAATAGCATTATCAGTCTAATATTATTGGCAAGATCACATGTACAACACGTAAGGCATGCTAGTGGGTCCTAGACTACCCGGACATAAGCATAATAGTAGCTACGCACGAACTCCCGTCACCTCATGCGTACGTAGCCCCTGCAGATAGTAGCACATACTTAATTATTTCACCTAGGGGGACAATTCCCCCTCACAAAGTTAGAAAGGAGACTTACCTCACTCCGAAATTCCATAACCGGCTTCCAAGCCCTTCCGATGACTCCAATGGATGCATAACGCCCCAAAACTACCAAATAACGGGCAAAGAAATGAAAATTCATTCTAATACTCGTAACAAATTCAAATTATATACTTTCCCAACTTCGCTCAGTGAATTGACCAAAATGCCCTCGGGCCCACGTGCCCGTATTCTGAAATTTTTCGCAGATATATACTACCCATGGTCTTACTAACTCAAATATACAATTTACTCTAAATTCCATGCTCAAATTCGTGGTAGAAATCTGAAATACAATTTTCTAGTTCTTTCCTCCAAGATCCCAATATTTCTACTAATTTCAATGTCTAATCCATGCATATAACTTTAAAAACATGAAGAAATTTCTTACCTTGACATTGATGATGAAATTCCCCTCTTGAAGCTCTCCTAAAATCGCCTAAGCCATGAGAAAAATGAGAGGAATGGCCAAAATCCGGTTTTAAAACATTCTGCCCAACCTCATTTATGCACCTGCGATCCTACCTTCGCACCTGCGCTCCCGCAGGTACGACCAATCTCCCTCACCTGCGCTTCCTCAGCTCCAACCCAAAATCGCACCTGCACCCTATTGTCCGCATCTGCGCCTTCACAGGTGCAGAAATATCATCGCACCTGCGCTTCCAGCCAAGCCACCAGATCTTCACACCTGCGGCCCAAGCGTCACTGGTGCGGTCACACCAGATGACAGCAACCTCAGCCTTCTTCAAACTCCAAACTTGATTCGTTAACCACACGGAATCCATCCGAGGCCCCCGGGACCCCGTCTAGTTACACCAACCTGTTCCAAAACATAGTGCGGACTTGATCGAGGCCTCAAATCACATCAAACAACACCGAAACGACGAATCTCACCCTAATTCAATCTTTTTGAACTCAAAAATTTCCAACTTCTACATTCGATGCCGAAACCCGTCAAATCACCTCCAATTGACCCCAAATTTTGCGCACAAGTCATATTCGACATTACGGACCTGGTCCAACTTCCGGAATCGCATTCCGACCCTAATATCAAAATCTCCACTTCCTGTCAGATTTCTCAAAAACCTTTAAATTTTTATCTTTAGCCAAATGACTTCAAAATGACCTACGGACATTCGAATTCACTTCCGATTGCTCTCCCAACTCCAGAATCACCATATGAATCTATTCCCAGACTCGGAATCCCAAACAGACATCAATAACACTGAAATGCGCTTCAAGCCAAACTTAGAAAATTTTCTTCAAAATACTGACTTCCACAATATACGCCGAAATGCTCCCGGGTTATCCAAAACCCAATCCAGACATACGCTCAAGTCTGAAATCATCATACGAATCTACAGGAACCTTCAAATTCCGATTCGTAGGCCGTTTACTCAAAATTCCAATCTTAGTCCATTTCTCCAACTTAAGGCTTTTGAAATTAGAATTTTCTTTCCAATTTGACTCCGAACTTCCCAAAATTCAACTCCGACCATGCCTACGGGTCATAATATCTGAAATGGAGCTGCTCATGACTTCAAACCGCTGAACGACGCGCTAGAGCTCAAAACGACTGGTCGGGTCGTTACATTCTCCCCCACTTAAACAGCGTTCGTCCTCGAACGTGCTAGGAATTGCTCTGGAGTTATCTGAAATCACTGCTTAACACCTCGAGCACCTGCCCGTGCTACTACAACCCAGTTTAGCACATTAACTTGATCAAATCTGAAGATTTCTTCTTTTTATCCATATAATAAGCTCAGAATCCAGTTCCAACACCTGAAATTTCTCTGCCAGGCCTAGTTCCAACACATAGACACCGTATCAACTACCACACGATATACCAGAACATGCGTGCCTTTGCTGAATTAGCGCCATGCACCGCATAATTCATCATCTAGCCACCATGACATTCCCTGAGCCTTAATAGCCAAAATTCACGAATCTGATGCTCCCAATGCACCTTATGATATGTATATACACCCTGCTATAATGCTGGCGATACCACCACAACGGAGGAGATATGCAGAAATTTCTAACCAATTGCAGAGTTAACCAAACATTGAATCTCTCCCTTTTGACTTAGATCATCATCTCATTACGAACCAAATAATGGTAATTGCCCTGTAATATACTTCACATAATCTTATTGCACCAATACCAAATTTATAAATCTCGTCTCACCCAGTATGAACTGCTTAGACAACAAATCACCCCAACCATGACCAACAATATCACATGATACAACAATGCGCTAATAGGCCATAACTCGAACATGATACACAAAGAAATGACTCAGGAAAAGACTACTCAACTCACGCAACTTATTATGAACTCTTCTCAAAAAATAAAAATTAAAACACAAGAAAAAAATAAATATAGGAACCTTACTCATCATCACACTGTTGAGGCGTGCAACCCGATCCAAATAACATACCCGTGGAGGCGTGTCACCCGATCCCATCATAAAATTCACATAAGGAAATATACACAGAGCTGAATTGCTCACTATCACAAAATACTGAATATCGATCATAAGCACGCTAAGTGCATAATACCATCTTGGGGAGACTGATAGAGCCATACACTACAAAAACTTGAGCACAACTGAGGTGCGATACATATACTCTGAATCTCAAGAGCTCGCCTGCTCACCTAACATCATCACTACGCGGAATCTCAACACATAAGAAATTATCAACCCGTTCACAACTCACACGGCACAATCACAATGTTACATGAATTTGACGATGACGGAACAACACCTGATATTCCAACACCCCTCCTTGAGGAGCGCTATACTGAAATGAACACATCTGACTCGCATGAAGCCCATAATCTTGTTTAAATCCATTCATACACTTCAAGCCAATTTCGTTCGCAAGGAACTGGGCTGATAGCCTTACTTGGGTCCAAAATAACCTACTTCCTCTCATAACACGCAAGAACAACCATCATAGCCGGGGAAAACACCCCACAATCTACAACCAACTGAACCAAACGCCTTCCTGGCATAAATCCTCAAATAAGCAATATTGCACTTCCTTATACTCGGTCTAAATCTTCAACCAATCAGGTGACTACCTGTCACACTTATACAATCTTCTCGTGGTTACGCTCCCACGACCTTCCACACCAGGTAACAAGTCTGCACATCCATAACACCGACCACACCAATACTGCAACCCATCAAGAACCCATGACCAGGATACAAAGCCTTCTTCACCGAATATCGATCGCAGGTGACACTGAAGATAACACCAACTTACTCTCAACTTTCAAGTCACTTTTTCTTGCTCATCCGAGCTCATGATATCCTTGTCAACACCGAACTGCAACCTCGATTCCTTACTTCCAGTTACACACTGTTTATTGCACCTAACATGCCAATATGAGATTGCGCAAGAATTACATCATAACTCCTGAACCACTAACAGGGGAAACACCTCATCATATAGAAACTTCTTACTTACCTCAATTCAAGAGAACAACAACAACACTCAAGTGAATTCTCACAATCACCCAACATGCAAATCTTTAAGTAGTGGTCTGAACCACCATAAAACCTTCCAGGATCCGCCTACACCTGATAGTCCATAGCACTCGAATGCCCCCACACGAAGTTTATTGCGATGGCCGACAAGCCCCGCACATACCGGCCCGAACCACATGCATAATTTTATCACACTGACGAAACTGATCAGTGCCGTACATGTGCCATTTCAACCATGGCTAACCAATCCATACTCTCTCTAATTATCCTTAGTTGCCTCAGAAATAATAGTAATCCCATTCAAATCATAACAAACTCAATCCTCACTCATCCCGAGTGGCCTTGATCTACGAGACCATGCTGTCTCAATCTCACAACCCGTCTCATACCCCTCTTATAATCTTCCTACACCCCAGAGTTTACTTCTCTCACTCTCCCAATACTATCATGCATGCAGAAAGATATCATAGAACACTCTAAACATCTTCCCTTTTCCTCAAAAATTACACTGCAAAAGCTCGACTCTTAATCATACTACTGCCTGAAACCCTTAAACGCCGCATTCTTAACCTTTGAATTCACTAGGAACGCTATTGAGAGTCACCCACTCTAACCAGCCCCGAATACAATCAACCCCAAGGCACTTCTAGCACATGAACACCATTTTCAATGAAACACGTGACTGAGTCACTACCCTACAACTCGCCCATGCCTTAAGCATAAATTCTGAATCTCCCAAAACCTAACCCTGGTACAATAGGACTAACTTGTGCACATAGTTGTCAAATCCCATGCACAATTACCATTCTACTCCTTTCCCTTAGCTGTACTAACTTGCCAATATGCCGACAATTCACAACCCCATGAGAAGACCATCCTACAACCCAACTGCAGGCGGTGGGACTCTCCCACTTAGACCGAAGCTACTCCTTGCACCACTCTAGACCCTACTGAGATCCTTTCTCCTTTGTTAGCATGATTTTGCTTAGCCAATCCATCCAATTCTTCCGAATCCCTCTATCAGCATTCCCTAAATACTCAAGTTCTCTAGAACCATTCACACATTCTGCCTCCTACCGAATAGCCACCAGAATCCCTCACAGAAACTTGCCAACCACACAACCGCTAACCTACTCACAGGAGATAACCCACCTGTGGAAATCACCAATTGACACCTTCCAACGACGCTGAAATGCACACTCTCTACAACATCAATACTCCATCCTAATCCTGCTCTCATTCACCAACTTTACCAGTCCGTCCGCTCCTCGTGGACATCCACTAAATGCGCTACAACATCTTCAAATTCACCGCCCCAATGCGTCCTTCTTCATTCCTAACAACTCCTCCCTGTTGTATCCAACCTTCCGCTGAAATAACACATATTTCAACTTAAGCTCGTAGGCCCAATCACCATCCACTAAAACTCTCAAACTTTCCCTCAAGATAGGCAGCTGTCTTACCACTGAACTTCCTGTGCTACGCTGCCACTCTCCCATTTGTTAAACTCATTCCTTTAGGCACTACCTGACCTCCTTTCAAGCCATTCATTGCCCCTACATGTGGGCAATCATCCTACCATCACACCCACATCGCGATAACCAATCGTAAGCATCATCACTACCTGAGCATAGCCTTAAGTCTCTCAGAAACGCAACTACTTAGCTACAACAACATATTACTCCTTTGCAGAACAACGACAATAGCCTCAATCAACTTCGCTGGGGGAAACATCCCGCACCACACCCCTAGTATCCTTAAAATTCCTCAAATCCTCGATTCATAGCAAGCGCTTCGCGACGTATAAGATTGAGTAGGAAGAAACATGGGCATAAGCCTCAAAGGAATCGAATCTCACGATGAGGAATCAAGAAGGAAAGTACTCCTAACAACCCTGTAGCCTCTCGAAGATAAGTACAGACGTCTTCGTACCGATCCGCAAGACTCTAATAGACTTGCTCATGACTCGTGAGACCCAAGGGAACCTAGCGCTCTGATACCAACTTGTCACGACCCAAAATCTACTAAGGTCGTGATGGCGCCGGACACCACCGTCAGGCAAGCCAATCATTTATTAGTTGAAATAAATTCCTGTTTAACATCTTTTCCAAAATCATTACCTTTCACTTATAAGTTATAATAGCGAATAAAAATTTATCAAATAGATACGCCCGGTAAACCATTCCCTTTATTAAAAATCCCAAACACATCCCAGAACCCGGTGTCACAAGTGCATGAGCAAATTCTAAGAATTTTGACAATTTCTACAAAACTTGTCCGAAATACAATTAGACAAGGAAATTAAAATAAAATAGTACAGTATGAGGGAGACTCTCTCATCTGTGGATCGCCTCCGGATAATGCAGCTCGCCTAAGTCTCCAAACCAGCCACATCGCTATGAAGATACCTGTGCAATAAAAATGCACAACAAGTGTAGCATGAGTACGAAAAAAATGTGTACTCAGTAAGCCGCCCGCCTAACCTCAGAGAGGTAGTGGCGAGAGGTCTAATTAGACACTCACTAAGGTCCAACAAATTAATTTAGCACAATATGATATCAGTAATAGGCATACGAGGATGATAAAAACAGTCAACATTAAAGATAACTGTAACTCAAATAAATGCTGAAAGTAAATAAGCAATTACTACTTCTTTTTCCCCCAAATATCTTAAATAAACAGTTACTTCTTTATTCCCCCCCCCCCCAACATCTTAAATAAATAGTTACTTCTTCATTTTCCCCGCAAATATCTTAAATAAATAGTCCATGAAATCATTAACAATTTAGTATGCGCATAGGGGATAAAGACAACCGGCCTGAGCCATCATAATAATCATATCTGTGCACTGCTGAGGGTCGAACGACCCGAACCATAAGTGCATATTTGCCATAAAATAATCATATCTATGCATTGCCGAGGGTCCAATGTCCCGAACCATAAGTGCATCTTTCAATCCGCCGTGGCATACGGCCCGCTCCCATGAGAGTAGGGGAAATCACACTCCGCTCACGGAATGTAAATTGCGAAGCGGTCACACGCAGTCATGCAAAATCAAACAGTCCACCCCGACTACATCGGGAAAACAAATACTCAAGTAAATGACAAATTTCTCTTTTAAAAGTCACAAAAATAGTATTTAAATCTTTTCTCGAAATTCATTTGCCAAGTTTAACAATATTCAATAATAAAACCTTATCAGGAATGCAATTATCCAAGGAAGAAATCAATTCTCCTTCTAAATGATTAAGAAAGGTACACTCTAGCCTTCTTAGGAAATAAATTACCAAATTCAATAGCATTATCAGTCTAATATCATTGGCAGGATCACATGTACAACACGTAAGGCATGCTAGTGGGTCCTAGAGTACCCGGACATAAGAATAATAGTAGCTACGCACGGACTCCCGTCACCTCGTGCGTACGTAGCCCCCGCAGATAGTAGCACATACTTAATTATTTCACCTAGGGGGACAATTCCCCCTCACAAAGTTAGAAAGGAGACTTACCTCACTCCGAAATTCCATAACCGGCTTCCAAGTCCTTCCGACAACTCCAATGGATGCACAACTCCCCAAAACTACCAAATAACGGGCAAAGTAATGAAAATTCATTCTAATACTCGTAACAAATTCAAATTATATACTTTCCCAACTCCGCTCAGTGAATTAACCAAAATGCCCTCAGGCCCACGTGCCCGAATTCCAAAATTTCTCAAAGATATATCCTACCCATGGTCTTACTAACTCAAATATACAATTTACTCTAAATTCCATGCTCATATTCGTGGTAGAAATCCGAAATATAATTTTCTAGGTCTTTCCTCTAAAATCCCAATTTTTCTACTAATTTCCATGTCTAATCCATGCATATAACTTGTATGTAACTTTAAAAACATGAAGAAATTTCTTACCTTGACATTGATGATGAAATTCCTCTCTTGAAGCTCTCCTAAAATCGCCTAAGCCATGAGAAAAATGAGCGGAATAGCCCAAATCCGGTTTTAAAACATTCTGCCCAGCCTCATTTCCACACCTGCGATCCTACCTTCGCACCTGCGCTCCCGCAGGTGAGACCAATCTCCCGTACCTGCAGCATCCTCAGCTCCAGCCCAAAATCGCACCTCTGCCCCATTGTCCGCATCTGCGCCTTCGCAGGTGCGGAAATAACATCGCACCTCCCAGCCAAGCCACCAGATCTTCGCACCTGCGGCCCAAGCCTCGCAGGTGCGGTCACACCAGATGACAACAACCTCAGCCTTCTTCAAATTCCAAACTTGATCCGTTAACCACCCGGAATCCACCCGAGGCCCCCGGGACCCCATCCAGTTACACCAACCTGTTCCAAAACATAGTGCGGACTTGTTCGAGGACTCAAATCACATCAAACAACGCCGAAATGATGAATCGCACCCTAATTCAATCTTTATGAACTCAGAAATTTCCAGCTTCTACATTCGATGCCGAAACCCGTCAAATCACCTCCGATTGACCCAAAATTTTGCGCACAAGTCATATTCGATATTACGGACCTGCTCCAACTTCCGGAATCGCATTTCCACCCCGATATCAAAATTTCCACTTCCGGTCGGATTTTTTAAAAACCTTTAAATTTCTATCTTTAGCCAAATGACTTCAAAATGACCTACGGACATCCGAATTCACTTTCGATCGCACTGCCAACTCTAGGATCACCATATGAAGCTATTTCCAGACTCAGAATCCCAAACGGACATCAATAACGTTGAAATGAGCTTCAAGCCAAACTTAGGAAATTTTCTTCAAAATACCGATTTCCACGATATACCCTGAAACGCTCCCGGGTTATCCAAAACCCGATCCGAACATACGCCCAAGTTTGAAATCATCATACGAACCTGCAGGAACCTTCAAATCCTGATTCGGAGGTCGTTTACTCAAAATTCCAATCTTAGTCCATTTCTCCAACTTAAGGTTTCTAAAATGAGAATTTTCTTTCCAATTTGACTCCGAACTTCCCGAAATTCAACTCCGACCATGCCTACGGGTCATAATACCTGAAATGGAGCTGCTCATGACTTCAAACCGCTGAACGACGCGCTAGAGCTCAAAACGACCGGTCGGGTCATTACATCTAATCTCACAAACTAATTATCCAAGGCCTGAACATCTGATGCAAGCGGCCTCTCGCCTATAGGGATATATGCAAGGTTTCACATACTCACCGCCTTTCTACTCAAGTCATCGGACACCATATTGGCCTTCCCGGGATGATATAAAATGGTAATCTCATAGTCTTTCAACAGCTCCAACCATCTCCGCGGCCTCAAATTTAGATCCTTTTGCTTGAACAAGTGTTGCAGTCTCCAATGATTTGTATATACCTCGCAAGACATGCCGTAAAGATAATTCCTCCAAATATTCAATGCATAGACAATAGCTGCCAACTCTAAATCATGAACAGGATAGTTCTTCTCATGGGGATTCAACTGGTGCGAAGCATAAGAAATCACTCTACCCTCCTACATCAAGACAAACCCAATACCAATATGAGAAGCATCACAATACACTATATATGAACCCGATGCTGAAGGCAAAACTAGAACTAGAGATGTGGTTAAGGCAGTATTGAGATTATGAAAGCTCTCCTCACACTCATCATACCACCTGAATGGGGCACCCTTCTGGATCAACCTAGTCAGAGGCACTGCAATGGACGATAAATTCCCCACAAAGTGGCAATACTACGTACCTACTCGAATTCTCGAAACACATAAAATAACATCGAAACAAAGAATCGCACCTCAAAACCAAATTAATTACCTTTGAACTTCAAACTTCTTCGACCTAGCTCCGAACGTGACAAATCATACTTAGACAATTCGGAGTGACGCCAAATTTTACGCGCAAGTCATAAATGACAATGCGAACCAATTCCAAGACTCAAAATCTCAAACGGACATCGGTAGAACCAAATTCTACATCAAATCAAACTTGAAAAATTCTAAAACCTTCAAGACGTCACATTTAACAATGAGCGATGAAACGCTCCCGAATCACCCTAAATTCGATCCGAACGCAAGCCTTAGTACAAAATTATCATACGGACCTATTGAAACCTTCAAATCTTGATTCCAAGGTCGTTTACTCAGAGTGTTGACTCAAGTCAAACTTGGCCACCGGCCACTATTATGGAACTAAATGTTCCGAATTCAACCCGAACCTTTCCAAAACCAAACCAACCGTCTCCGCAAGTCTTAAATAGAGGAACATGCATGTAGAAAGAAAAATAATAGGTCGGGTTGTTACACTTTTTGTCGATTAATTGTTGTAATTTTTGTTTCGATGTACCTCTGTTTTGTATAACAACCTAGATATTGCATAATAAATAATGTGTCTAGTAATAAACTAGCTACTTGGTTGCGTAATAGATACTGGATCCATTAATAAACTAGTTATTTAGTTGCGTAATAGACTTGAACTTGCGTTACTAACTTCATCAAATATCACATTTCTAAACCAACTATTTAATATCCTTCATTCAGTAGAACATTACATGATCCAAAACACTTTCAACAAAGAAAACATAGAATAATTAAACTATTCCTACCAATAAACCAATATTCCTTCTCAACTCATTATCCAAGCTACCACGACTCCAACAATGATGCACAAGATCATAATCCACTTATTCAGATTCATTTCCTTCATCTTAACCATATGATGTTGGGCATATTTTTGTATGTTTCGATATTAATTTACTCGCATTTTTACTGCTCTTTTATTGTATTTGATATTGAATATAGCCATTTTAACTTGATTATGGAGTTTTATACTTATTTGGGTGTTAATGGATAATGTAGGTACATTGAAGATAAAATTCGGAGAAAACAATATTAATCTAAGTGATTAGAAGGAGAATCTGATGGATCCAATCATCACATAATGAGTACTTGCTAATCATTACGTGATGATTAGATAAAGGTTATAAAGGAATGAACAAGCAAAATGATATGAAAAGCATAATGAATTGATGAATTAGCTGAAGACGTGAAGAATTGACAGAGACAGGCGACAAGAGAGTTTTAGTTCGTGTTTTAGCTTGCGTCGCGACTTCCAGCGTGAGATTGTTCCTCGCATTTGAGCTCTCTAGGCGTGGCTTGTCGCGGGATGCTTCGCGTGTTCCATGTTTCAAGCCTATTTCGTCTCCTTTTTGGTTTTGGACTTGGTTATTTCGTCTAGGTCTTTTCCCTACACATATAAATAGTCTTTAAACACCATTTTTATAGAGATTGGATGAAGGGAGAGCACAGAGCCGCCATGGAGGCCGGAATTCATCAGATTCCATCTTTCTTCCATCAAACTTAGTAATCTTTATGTTTATTTGGATGAATTGTTGTTTTTCTACCATGTCTATCTGGAGCTAAACTTCGCGTTCTAGGGTTGTGGTTGTCATGAATATTGAAGTTTATTAATTTTACCGTTAATTTGAGTTATCATCTTTGGTTGTTTCTCTAATTCTGTGAATAATTGCTTAATTATTTGGCCAGCAGTTGAGTTCTTTTTACTATCTATGATATGCTTGGAAAAGCCGTGTTTAGATTAGAGTAGAGTTAGAGAGAGTTTTTTCTTGAACACGTAGCTCGGGGAAAGATTTCGCAGTTTGGGTAAGAATATATCTAATAGACTTGCTTAGTTGAATATCGTATTATATTTGTTCATGATAGATTCAAGACCATATGTCACGACCCAAAATCCATATGGTCGTGATGGCGCCGGACATCATTGTCAGGCAAGCCAATCATTAAATAGTTAAGTTAAATTTCCTATTTTAGCACTTTTGAAATCATTACCTTTCACTTTATTACATAATAATTGAATAAAATCCATTAAGTAAATACGACAGTTTAATATTCCATTTTGTTTATAAAATATAAATCCTAAACACATCCCAGAACCCAGTGACACAAGTACATGAGCAATTACTAAGAATTTTACAAATTCTACAAAGCTTGTCCGAAATACAAATTGGACAAGGAATGAAAATGAAAATACAGTACAACCGACTGCGGGTCGTCTCCGAGTGATGCAGCTCGTCTAAGTCTCCAAATCAGTAATATTTCTTTGAAAGCACCTGTGCAACAAAATGCACATCAAGTGTAGCATGAGTACGAAAACAACGTGTACTCAGTAAGTATCCCGCCTAACCTCAGAGAGGTAGCGACGAGTGGTCGAATTTGACACTTGTTATAAGTCAGTTTAGTATAATCAAGTGAGATGCTAAGCATGAGTATCATAGACAAATTTAAAAATAATCAGGGATAAGAAATATCAACTTCTTTCACATTTAACACATTAAATCTTCGTCATTTCAGTTGGCAATTTTACAACTTCTTAGGCCAATAAACAATAATAATTATAGGAAATACACAACAATTATCATGCGCAAGAAAATATCGAGGGTCGAACAGCGCGGACCAAAAATAATAAAATGTGCACTGCCGAGGGTCGAACAGCCCAAACCATAGATGCATCTATCTGCCCCGCTCGCGAATCGAACATGCGACGTGGTTAACATAATACTAGGGCTACCCCGCTCGCGAATCATACCTGCGACTCGGGTCCCCGTATAAATATACATAAATACAGGGTCATCCTGCTCGCGAATCATACATGCGACTCAGGCACCCAAAGTTACACATATTCACACCAATAAACCACATTTTTATCAGGAAAATTAGTTGTTCCATGAAGTGATAAAATTTTCCTTTTAATAAACATGAGAATAGTATTTAAAACCTTTCTGGAGATTTACTTGCCAATTTCGACAGGGTTCCAAACTCTATAGATTTATCCGAAACACAATTATCCAAGGAAGAATAAATTCTCCTTCTAGGTGATTAAGAAAAGTAAACTCTATCCTTCTCAGAGATTTAGATACTAATTGAAAGCATCACATGATATTTATTGACAAGGTCACAAGTACAACAAGTAAATCATGCTAGTGGGTCCTAGACTAACCGGACATGGCATAATAGTAGCTACACACGGACTCCCGCCACCTCGTGTGTACGTATCCCCTAGAAAATAATAGCATGTATTCATTTAGTTTACCTATAGGGACAATTCCCCCTCACAAAGTTAGAAAGGAGACTTACCTCGTCCGAAATTCCATAACCGGCTCCCAAGCCCTTCCGACGACTCCATTGGATGCACAACGCCCCAAACTTATCCAAATAACGACAAAGCAATGAAAATATACTCTAATATTTGCAACAATTCAAATTATATAATTTCCCAACTCCGCTCAGTGAATAGACCAAAATGCCCTCGGGCCCACGTGCCCGGATTCCGAAATTTCTCGAAGATATACCCTACCCATAGTCTTACTAACTCAAATATACAATTTACTCTAAATTCCATGCTCAATTTCGTGGTAGAAATCAAAAATAAAATTTCTAGGTTTTCTTCTAAAAATCCCATTTCCCTACTAATTTCCATGTTCAAATTCATGTAAGATCACATATTTAACTCAAAAATAGGAAGAAATCACTTATCTAGTGTTTCTTGGTGAAAATCCTTCCTTGAGCTCTCCAAAATCGTCCAAACCAAATGAAAGAAATGGGCCAAAACTCGTGTTTAAAACAATCTGCCCAGGCTCCATCGAGTTGTACCTTACGCTGTGCAGGCTGTACATCCTATTACAATTTTCCCTTGCTGTACACCTTCTGTTAAAACGCCCATAGCTCCTTGTAGAAATATCCAAATGACAAACGGTTTGAAGATTTAGAAACTATACTCGAAGATATTTCATTTGATAAGTTTTACACCACATAACACTTTATATATTCCGAGATATGAGCTTCCAAAGCCGGCTCCATGCATCAGAAAATTCGATCAAAACTGCTTCACTAACCATCTTCAATCGATCATAACATTTTGATCAAATGTTCAAATCATGAATGGTTTAACTTTATGGAAACTAGAATGCAAGGGATACAACTTTTATTTTTTGCAAAATTTTAGATTCCTCATAGATTTTGATATATACGCTTCCAAAGTTAGCTCTTCGATGCATTAGTTCTTGTCCAAAACAGATTTGCAGCAGAAATTTCAGCAGCTATTTTGGCCCGAAATCCATTCCGTTAACCTTCTGAAATCCACTCGAGGCCCTCGGGACCTTAACCAATTATACCAACATGTCCCAAAACATGATACAAACTCGCTCGAGGCCTCAAATCACATCAAACAACGTCGAAATCATGAATCGCACTCCAATTCAAGCTTTATGAACTTTGAAATTTCAAACTTCTACATCCGATGCTGAAACCTATCAAATCACGTCCGATTGACCCCAATTTTTGCACACAAGTCATATTCGACATTACGGACCTGATCCAACTTTCGGAATTGGAATCCGACCCCGATATCAAAAAGTCAAACTCTCGGTCAAACTTCTCAAAAACCTTCAAATTTCTATCTTTAGCCAAATGACTTCAAAATGACCTACGGACATCCGAATTCACTTCCGATTGCGCTCCCAACTCCAGAATCACCATAAGGAGCTATTCCCAGGCTCGAAATCCCAAACGGACATCTATAACACTGAAATGCCTTTCAACCCAGATTTATAAAATTCTTCTAAAAGGCTATCTTCCATAATATGCGCCGAAATGCTCCCGGGTTATCCAACTCCCGATCCGAACATACTCCCAAGTCCAAAATCATCATACGAACCTGCTGGAAACATCAAATCCTGATTCGAAGGTCGTTTACTCAAAATTCCAATCTTAGTCAATTGTTCCAACTTAAGGCTTCCGAAATGAGAATTTTCTTTCCAATTTGACTCCGAACTTCCCGAAATTAAACTTCGACCACGCCTAGGAGTCATAATTCCTGAAATGAAGCAGCTCATGTCCTCAAACCGATGAACGAAGCACTAGAGATCAAAACGACCGGTCGGGTCGTTACATTCTCTCCCACTTAAGCATACGTTCGTCCTCGAACGTGCTAAGAACTGCTCTGGAGTTATCTGAAATCACTGTTTAACACCTCGTGCACCTGCCTGTGCTGCCACAACCCAGTTGAGCACATAAGCTTGATCAAATCTGAAGATATCCTCCTTTATCCATACAATAAGCTTAGAACCCAGTTCCAACACCTAAAATTCTCTGCCAGGCCTGTTTCCAATATATGAACACCATATCAATTACCACACGAGGTACCAGAACACGACTGCGTACCTTTGCTGATTTAGCATCATGCACCGCATAATTCATCATCTAACCACAATGACACTCCCTGAACCTTAATAGCCAATATTCCATGAATCTGATGCTCCCAATGCACCTTATATATATATATATATATATATATACATCCTGCTATAATGCTGGCGATACCACCACAACGGAGGAGATGTGTAGAAATTTCTAACCAATTGCAGAGTTAACCAAACATTGAATCCTTCCTCTTGACTAAGACCATCATCTCATTACAAACCAATAAGGGTAACTGTCCTTTAATGTATTTCACATAATCTTATCGCACTGATCCCTGATGCAATAATCTCGTCTTACCCAGTATGAGCTGCTCAGACAACCAATCACCCCAGACATGACCAACAATCTCACACTATGTCACAACGCGCCAATAGGCCACAATTCGAACATGATACATAAGGAAATGACTCAGGAAGGGACTACTCAACTCACACAACTAACATGGATTTCCTTAGGAAATATGAAGCAAAACACAAGAAAAAAATAAATATAGGAACCTCAATCAACATCACACTGTTGCGGCGTGCAACCTGATCAAAATGACATACTCGTGGAGGCGTTGTTGGTTGATTTCCCAATGCACACGCAAGTGTATGTGGTCGACAAGTAATATAGGATTTT
>ML383422.1:48489-66341 GCA_005239525.1 Nicotiana knightiana | reverse complement strand
GGTTGGGGTGAGAGGTGGGGGGTGGGGTGGGGTGGGGTGGGGAGTTCACTGGAGAAGAGAAGTGAAAATGAAATGAAATTTTAATAAATTACTTAATAGAAATGAGACCCACAAATAACACATGTCAAGTAATCAATAGTCTAACATATGATGTGTTTTATATGTCACCGCAATTGATATACACGTTCGGTTGGATGTATTTATCGCTACTCATCCTGTCAAGTTGGAATGCTCAAATGAAAAAGGTGTAAGCATGTGTACCGAATTGACAAACGGATACAAGTTTAAGTGGTCACGAAGCCATTTTACCTTGCATTTATGGTTCAAGTTTTGCAAAAACACCAGCTTTTCGACCAAACACTAACAAATGAAAGTTTTTTAATTTCGGCAACAACTGAAAAAGTTTGATTTAGTTTTTGCAATTAAAAAGCTTTTCTTCCTTAGTATGTCAAAGAAAAGTAGTAGTAGTAATTTTTTTTTTTTTTTCAAAACATCAAATAAGATTGAAAGTTTTCTTCAATTTATTGAAGCAAACTCTAGGCTCCCGTTTGGACATATGATTTTACTATATTTTTTTAGAAGATTTTTGACAATATTGTTTGTTCATGAAATTGATCGGTGAATAAACATTATCAAGTTCTAAAAACTGGATTGGAGCAGCTTTTGGGTCAAAAATTTTCAATCACTTATAAAGGTTCAACTTTTTTCAATAAAATGCATGTCCAAATATAAATTTAACTTCCAAAAATTATTTTTCAATATTATTTCAAATTTTTTTTTTTTAAGTGTTAACTAAATTTATGTTCAAACGCTAGCTATGTTTAAGGTTGTATGCATCTACCATTTTTGGATGGTGTATGAACATACACTATGAAGTAGAACATGCTACCAAGAATATTTCTAAGGTGTTGATATGATTGAAGAGAGTTATACAGAATTTGATAGGAAAATTGTGTAGTAGTTAGTTTTGTTCATCTTTCCTATTATACAAAAAGAAAAGTCATTTTTTAATGCTGAATACCTTATTATTATTCTTCTCCATCAAGTTGATGTAACGTTCATTAATGGTAAAAAATAGCACGGGCTAGCTAGTTTTCGGACTGATAATTGAAAAATAGTCAGTATTTGTAAGGACATTGAAAAATAGCCACTATTTTATTGCAACACGGACCGGTCCAGAATGATATACTGGAGATTGGTGCACCTGTATATGAACTTCCAGCAAATTATGCTGGAACTCCAACAACGGAAAGTTCCAGCATAATATACTGGAGATTGAAGCACCTGTATATGAGCTTCCAGCATATTATGCTGGACTTGTATATTATACTGGAACTCCAGTATATCATGCTGCTGTTCCAGTATAATTTTCATTTAGATTTATCTTTACATGAAAAATGGCTAAATTTCTATTACTTTTGAAACTATGACTATTTTTCAATTACCATTTGTAAATCTGGCTATATTTGAATTTCTCGAATTTTTTTTTTCTTCTGTTGAATAAATACATAAGTGAAAATTCGTTATGTTTATAAACAATATAATAATTTGTCTAATTTTAAATCTTATGCTATTTGATCTGCTAGATGCTATCTAGAAGACTGGAACCTTTCAGCATGACAGAGTTTAAAATAGTCAAAATCTATAAAAATTTATATATATGGAGATTTTTGTAGAAGTTTTCGCGTGCCGATAAATCCTCGCTACTAGAAATCTACGCAAAATCATCCAAAAAAATTGAATAAAGTTGGTCGGTAATAGCCAATAACGGTTAAAAACGCGACCATTTACGTTTGGACAGTATTTTGAAGGCCGGAAGGGCATACCGACCAGAGTTGGTCGACATTTTAATTATGTAATTAAAAAATGCACCATCTAGGAATCGAATTGAGGTTTGTACTGTGACAGGATACTATTCTACCACTAGACCATTGGTGCATTTTGTTTTAAGACTATCTTTTATTTCATTTATACTCTTTAATTGTATTTTCACACGAAAATAACCGACCAAAGTTGGTCGGTTTTATTAAACAATAAAATTACCGATTAAAGTTGGTCGTTTTTTAAAATGACCGACCGAATTAATCGACCGATTTCGATCAGTTTTTTAATATTAATTCTAATTTATTTTAAATGAAAACCGACCAAAGTTGGTCGGGTTCTTGAAAAATAAATTTTATGGGACTCAAAAATAGTTTTCCCCATTTTTGCGCCAAAGAAAATTGACCAAAGTTGGTCGATTTCGTAAAAAAAAAATTAAAAAATAAAATATTTTGAAAAATCGATCAATTTTGGTCAGTTTTTTGGCCGATTTTTTATCGATCAAAGTTAGTCGATCGACTGTGATCGATTTTTACAGAATTTCTAGTTGTGCCTCTGCCTGTATCCACCTCTGCCTCCGGGCTATTTCAACTTTTGTTCTGATGTTACTGTCTTTTGCCCCAGAATAAAAAATTGAAATATGGACTAATGGCAGCAAAATTTAAAATAAATAAAACAAAAGTCTCATTAGCAATTGTGTTGTCTCCTACCAATGGTAGATGAAAGTGACATTGGGTGACTATTCTTGTTTTTTTCCAATTATTTCTCACCATTTGGATTAAGCTCATGTATTTGTCTTTGATTAAGATTTCATATCATATAAGAGATTTTTATGGGATTGGCTAAGAAAGTTGTATAGAATTTTATTTTTTCATATTTCATATAATAATTCTTGAGCTCAGAGGCGGATCCAATATTTAGACCTTATGGATTCAGTTTTTAAGTTTTTAGTATTACACCCATTATATTTTTAAAGTTATGAGTTCATATCTACTATTTTTACAATTTTAATAAATTTTTACTCCACGTCTAAAGTTATGCATTCAATTGAACCCGTCGGTATAACACTACATCCGCCCCTGTTTGAGCCGAGGGTCTTTCGAAAACAATCTCTCTATCTAGACAAGGTAAGAATAAGTTCTGCGTATACATTATCCTTCCCAAACCCCATTTATAAGATTACACTAAGTTTGTTATTGTTATTTCATATTATAATCTGAATATTTCCCTCCACCTGTTGATATAAGTATGGACCTCATTTTATTCGGATTATAATGTACATAATTAAATATTTTGAGGTAGAGATCAACTAAAAATAGGAGGGGAGCTCTTTTTCTAAGAAAATGTAGCCTGCCATGTTTGAAACTTTGAATTTTGTTCTATACAAAGTTTGAAACTCTGACTTGTGCGTTGGCCACGTTTCAAGATCTTGAATATCAAGGAAATTAGGAAAAATAATAAAGTTAGGATCGTTTGGTTTGAATATGGCTTATGCCGGAATAAGTTAGACTGAGATAAGTCATGCTGGGATTAATTATCTTGGTATTATTTATTATCCACTGTTTGGTATGTTGTATTAAAAATGACAATTGCATAGTTTCTAAGAAGAAGGTATAAATTATTCCGGCACTAATTATCCCGGGATAACTTATACCAGATTTGCTAACCAAACAAAGTATTAAGGTGATATTAAATTTTTATACGAATACTATACCTTCTTATGCCTCGTACCAAATGAGCCCTTAGGAAATACAAGAAACGGGGTACTGCCCAAGGTATCAAATTCTACTTATAGAACCTCAACTAAGCCATTTAAGCTAAATTAGTTTCTGTTCGACTACCTTCACAAGATAGGGGTCCGATCTGTGCAGCTACTATCCTCCCTATTCGTGAGATTACACTAAATTTGTCGTTGTTATTACTATTATAGTTTCTATTCTACACTTATGAACAACTTGAGCTTTCTTTCACAGCATAAGAATGGAGAATGATGAGGTGATTCTATTGGATTTTTGGCCTAGTATGTTTGGAATGAGAGTAAGGGTTGCACTAGCTGAAAAAGAGATCAAATATGAATACAAGGAAGAAGACTTATTTACTGCTAAAAGTCCTTTTCTTCTGACGATGAATCCAATCCACAAGAAAATTCCAGTTTTAATTCACAATGGAAAAACTGTTTGTGAATCTCTTATTGCAGTTCAATATATTGATGAGGTTTGGAATAACAAAGCTCCATTGTTACCCTCTGATCCTTATGAGAGAGCTAAAGCTAGATTCTGGGCTGATTACGCTGACAAGGTAAATCTTAAAATTATGTTACCTTGCTGCCACGATCCACTGAAATTCGAGTCTTTGTCAGAAAACCTCCGATCCTTTGCTTGTACGTCTTTAAAATTACAATTTATTTGCACGGCATTCGCCTATATAATTATTAGCCGGACGGGTGGCAATTGGTTAATGACTTCCGGCGGCAGCATAAGCTATTTGATTCTCTACAAGATCGTAGAACAATTTATTCAAGACTCAATAAATCTTTTAATGTTTTTTAAAATTCTCTTCAATTCTACACCAAAATTCTCAATAATTGACGTTGGAGATAAGTTGTTAGGTGTTTACCTTGATTCTTATAATATTTAATTTTCCTTTCTCTTGAAAGAAGGAAAACATATAATCTCCAGTATTTGGCCAGTCATTCTTCTTGGAATAAATTTTTTACATATCTATAACTTAAAAATCATTCCTTCTCATTTAGTAGCATCCGGGATATAGTGCCTAAGAGAAGAATTTGTGTGACACGAGTACCCTGTCACTTGTGTGAACCTCTTTATATCCTTAAAATGAACTTTTGGGAAGTTATTCCTTTGTTATTTTGTATTTTTTTTTATATAGTGAATTACTTATCTCTACCAGTAGATGTAGGCCAACTGACTGAACTACATTAAATATTTATCTCTTTTGGTATATTTCTTTTTTGTTATCTGACTTATCATCGTTGAAGATATACTTTGCTAGCTTCCGCATGACATCTGATTATTTCGATCATAGCACTGACCTGCAGTTGATTGATATTCTTTGATATGAGCACAACAGATTCTTTGAAATTGCAGTTGTATGATTATGGGAGAAAAATATGGGCAACCAAAAGAGAAGAGTTGGAGGGAGCTAAGAAGGACTTAATAGATCCACTCAAGTTACTAGAGCTAGAAGTATTGGGAGACAAGCCTTACTTTGGAGGGGAAAGCTTTGGTTTTGTGGATATTGCCTTAATTGGATTCTACTGCTGGTTTTATACATATGAGAACTTTGGCAACTTCAGCATAGAGGCCGAGTGCCCCAAGCTCGTCGCTTGGGGCAAGAGATGTATGCAGAGGGAGAGCGTCTCCAAATCGCTACCCGACCCTCATAAGATTTATGAGGTACTACTAGAATTTAGAAAGAATTATGGAGTAGAATAAACATATTCATGGCTTGTGGAGTCTCAGTAATGTTTATGTAATAAAGTGATTATTTGAAAGTAAAGTCCTATTTTATGTCATCAGTATATGAATAATGTGAACATATATGAGTCAATATCTTGCCTTGTTGAGACATTTTAATCTTGAATTAATGGTTTCCTGTTCTTGTCACCACTATTCTTAATTAAATGAAAATGCTGGCCAAATTCAAGGGCAAAGATAATCAAAACTGAAAGAAGGATCCAATGCACTTACTGCAGACACTGAAGAATGATAAACAACCAAGTAGAAGCCAATTACTATTGTACTAGGTTCGCAGTACAACAACAACATCCCAGTGAAATCCTATAATTGGGGTCTGAGAAGGATAGTGTGTACGCAGATCTTACCCTTACTCTAAGTTCGTAGTATTAGGTTACAGAAATTCATAATAAAACATTTTATGACACATATCAATTAAAAAAAGATGGAGATTAGAGGAATCTTCTTTTTTAATATTTTCTTAGTTGGCCTTTCCTGTACATACATAAGAAAATGTAGCCTGCCTGAGTTTGAATTTTGTCTGTGTTTTGGCTACATATTAGAATCTTGAATACTGAAGAAGTCAGGAAATATATGAAATAAAGTGTGGCACTGCATATGCTCTACTCATGAGTTCATTGAACTAATGAAAAATGTTTATTAAAGTCAGTTTACTTTGTTTTGTAATTGGAATAGCATCATATTTTGCACATTATAAATCAAAAGTCACTCAACACATTTAGGCCATATTAAATATTATTTTTCATATTTTTTTTAACTCAATCATTTAAACAATAAAAAATACACATTTAAACCGTGACTCAATCCGCTCTTTGACCCGACCCACTTTCTCTTATTTTTGTTATAAAAAACGTAAATATTACTTTGCCGTTAATTATCTTGATTTTCAACATAGTGGTTTAAGCAAATTATTAAATCAGTTCGACTAGAAATGGTCCTCTAGTTAAATTATCTTTACTATAAGTAATGCACGTTCTTGTTCTAAAACATCGAGGATATTGTCTTTTAATTTACTCTTATATTAATATTTATCAGTCAAAATTTCAAGCATAAATACTTTTTCATTTTTCCTTCCTCCTTTATATTTTCGTCCACTTCAACGCTGCTAATTTTCTTGTTTCACTTTCAAATTTAACTCCTCTAATTTGTTAAGATTAATTTCTTATTCTCTATCTAATACTTTGCTTAAACCAATATATACATTCAGTATAATTATATTAAGAACCAATATGCAGGGCAACCTAAGGGTAAGGCAAATGAAGTCATTGCCTTAGGCCCAAAATATTAGGGGCCCAATTTACCTTTGTTGTCAAATCTAATTTTATCTCGTTTATGCACTCATTTTTTTTAATATTTCTAATGATTTCACTTTTTAATTTTAACTTAGTTTCTTTGAATTGGCTATTTCTTTTCACCATATTTTATTGATCCATCAATTAAAAAGTAATTTTTTGTGTTCGTCTTTTTAAGAGAAATCTCCAAATACAATGGGGAACAAGGTTTGAAAGTCGACAAATTATTGCCATTGCCCCCTCTACCTTCTTCCACTTAATTAATGTCATATTTTCATTTACACGTAGTCCCAAATCGTGAGTGCACCTAATTCACACGTCATGCATTGTACGCTTACCACGGCCAAAGTCCTAAACCGTTCTGTATCTGATTATTATATGGATTTTACAAAAAAATTTAAGGGCCTTTTAGTTTGTTTTGGCTTTAGGCCACAAAATCCGTTGAGCCGCCCCAGCCAATATGATACACTACAACAAAGTAATATTTGCGTTTTGTATAACAGAAATAAGAGAAAGTGTGTCGGGTCATGGAACGGTCGAGTCATGATTTAAATGAGCTTTTTCATTTTTTAAATGGTTGAGCTGAAAAGAAAGATAAAAAATAATATTTAATAAAGTCCTAAAAGTGATGTGTGACTTTTGAGTTACAATGTGCAAGTATAATGACTTTTCAGTTACAAAACAAAGTAAAGTGACTTTCATAGACAATTTCTATTAGTTCAGTGACCATACGAGAAATGGACTCCTCTACTTATATAACCTCCACTAAGTTAAACTATTTTCTCTTCTATACTTGTTTAACAATTTGAGCTTTATCTCATGAGGGGCATTTGCATCTATACCCGTTTTTTAGGTCACGTTTTAACTTATACCCGCTTTGCAAAAAAATAACAAGCGTACCCACTTTTCGCCTAAACTTCAGGCATACGGGCCTGAAGTAGCAAAGACAATCATGCAAACTTCAGTATTCTAGTAGGCGGCTGAACTTTAGCATTCTACTATCTGAAGTTTTGTTCTCTATTTGTTAAACTTTAGCATGTTTTAGATGAAGATTTTTCCTGGATTCAATAGTTTTGTCGTAAAGCTTTTTCAAAATCTTCAGCAGAAGATGCTGAAGTTATTTAGTTCATTTGTAAAAACTTCAGCACTAAATAAGCTGAAGTTTTGTTCTGGATTCATTAGTTTTGTCGTAAAGCTTTTTCAAAAAACTTCAGCAGAAGATGCTGAAGTAATTTAGTTCATTTGTAAAAACTCCAGCACTAAATAAACTGATATTTGCTGAACTTCAGCATGTTTTAGCTAAAGTTTGTTCTATATTTGCTAAACTTCATCATGTTTTAGCTGAAGCTTTGTTATGTTTAGGATGAACTTCAGGGCTGAAGTTTGTTTTGTATTTGCTGAACTTCAACATTCTAGGAGCTGGAGTTTTTGTTTATATTTGCTGAACTTCAGCATTCTTATCCAAAAATGGTGCATGAAGTTTTGTTAATTTGAGTAACGTGAAAATAGTCTGGATTACACTGTGGTTATTTCGATAAGAAAAACATAGTGACCAATAGCATATTAGCATACGACGTTGAAGCTTGACAAGACAAAGAAATAAAAGAAAAAGAACAAAGATATGGATTCCCATTTATTATTTTTATTTTAACGAGAGAATTGTTGCTTAGAATTATAGCAGCAAACGTTAATCTTCAGCAGAAAATTAATTCCTATGAACTAAAGTTTCATAGGATTAGTTTTGTCATAAAGCTTTTTCAAAAATTTCAGCAGAAGATGCTGAAGTTATTTAGCTCATTTGCAAAAGCTGCAGCACTAAATAAGCTGAAGTTTAGTTTTGCAATAAAGCTTTTTCAAAAATTTCAGCAGAAGTTATTTAGTTAATTCGTAAAAACTTCAGCACTAAATAAGCTGAAGTTTTGCACAGGTATCAGGAAGTCGACGCCTGAAGTTGTAAAAATTAGGGTATAGGTTAAATAATTTTAGAAATATGGGTATAGGTTAAATGGGGGCGGCCAAATAGGGCGCCCCGTGCAATTTCTACATCTCACGACATAGGAATGGAGAATGATGAGGTGATTCTATTGGACTTTTGGGCTAGACCGAGTAGATATAGAGGACTCATATAGCAGATCCCGTAGTTGATTGATGTTCTTTAATGTGACTCATGGGTTCGAGCTGTGGAAGCAGCTACTGATGTTTGAATTAGGGTAGGTTGTCTGCATCACACCCTTTAGGATGCAGCCCTTCCTCGGACCCTGAATACGAGATGCTTTATGCATCGGGCTACCCCGTGTCGACTAGCACAAGTACATATAAATAATTTTTTGCCCTGATTGGATTCTATAGTTGGTTTTATGCCTATGACACCTTTGTCAACTTCAGCATAGAAGCCGAGTGCCCCAAGCTCGTCGCTTGGGGCAAGAGATGTATGCAGAGGGAGAGCGTTTCGACGTCTCTACCTGACCCTCATAAGATCTATGAGATGCTATAAGTATTTAGAAAGAATCATGGAATGGAATAAACATACTCATCTGCTACATAATCCACGAATGGCACTTAGTTCTGCCTCATATATTCGCTTTTCTAGGAATAAAGACATTTCGCCTAGCACGAGCTTATGGTGTATGAGTATTATTTTTTGTAATTCCGCTACTGCTGCTCATTTGTACGTAATTTTGGTCCATTAGGTAAATGTAAATTGAAAATTTCAGATAGTTATCTGCTAGGTGATTTCTTTTGCTTAAGTTCCATGTATACTGGCCCGACACCACTAAAAATGGATTCCACTGCACAAAGCATCCGCATTTACCTATGATACGGGGAAGGGCCGTTGTATCGGTGGAAAATAGATATTACACGTGGAACCTTATTTAGCTGACAAAGCATGACACGTGGAACAATAGTGGAGTGACAGTTGGCATATTTCATTAATGAAATATATGAAGCATGGAAGACGTGGAGTAAACACCCACGAGACAATAAAGAGCCAATGTTCGAGCCTAAATAGTTGTTGAAGAGGCACGAACGGAACGAATCAAGACTGGAAAGAAGGAAGATTCATGAACCCGCATTTAATGAGGAAAGGGAATCAAAATCGTTACAAGATTCTTATAGTCAGTTACGATTACCAATCATAACGGGCAATTAATACCATTAATGTCTATAATGAATTCGTCATAAATAAGAGGAAACGTTATATTTGGGTATACCTATATAAAGATGCAGAATCTCGCTTGTAAGGACAAGTTCCAAGTATTATCAGAATATACTTACTTTCTTTTGCTTCTTTTGTAAAATCTATTATTCTCTCTTTTCAGTTAATTCATATTATCATTTTTATTTCCTTTTAAGTGAATTATTGAGGAAGTAAGAAATTATTTGGTTATCAGTAACCCAATTTCTTCAAAAATTAGGCTTTGACTAAGAATCTTATTTTTTGGTTAAACAAATTAGTTTCGTTAGCGGGTATCTGATAATCTTTTTACTTTCCAAATCTTTCTTTCTCACAACCAAATTATGTCAACTGTTAACGACATTAACCAACAATCCCCTCGCCACAAGAATCTCCTCGACAGTCTCGAGAGGGAACACCTGAAAGATCAACATCACACACGAATGAACAGCATGGGGACGAGCAAACTATTGAACAAGATGCTTTAAAACAATTGATCGCAGAACATGTGAACAATGCTTTCCAAGCTTTTGTTAGGGGATTTCCAACTGTACCGCCAACTCCTCCTCCAAAAAATAACGTAACCATAGAAAATCCATGCTCGGGGCTTGCCAATTCAGGAAGCGGTCGAACTCCAAATGAATTCTGTGATGGAAGGTCAGGTACACCAAATAACTCTGATTTACAAAATTTGGTACTAACTTTGCAGAAATAGATGAAAGAGCAAAAAGATCGCATAGAACAAATCCCTGGCGTCTCACCTATGATTAAAGGAGTGGATATTGATAAATATTCACAACAACCTTGGAAGCCAAGCGCAACCCCCTGCCAATTCCTAAGAAGTTCAAAATGTCTGATATCCTAAAATATGATGGAACAACTGACCCACGAGATCATGTAACTGCGTTTACAACGGGAGTAAAGGGCAATGATTTAACCAAGCAGGAGATTGAATCAGTTTTGGTCAAAAAATTCGGAGAAATACTCACAAGAGGGGCATTAACATAGTATTCTCTTTTACCTGAAAACTCTATTGTTTCTTTTGTTAAGCTTGCAGATTCATTCATAAAACGACATTCGGGGACTCAGAAGGTTGAGAAAAGGATGGAAGACATATTTAAGGTAAAACAAGGGGATACTGAGTTACTCAAAAAATTTGTGAATAAATTTCAACGTGAAAGGATGGTGCTACCACGAGTACTTGATAATTGGGAAGCTATGGGATTAGCGATCAATTTAAATGACAAGAGCTCATAATCCAACAGAAGACTTAAGGAAAGTTTACGAGAATTTCCTGCTACAACATGGAATGATGTGTACAATAGGTACAACCGAAGCTGCGGATAGAAAAAAGACACAGTTACACAGTCAAAGGTTGATGAAAGAACACGTTTCAGACGATCAGAATCTGAAATAAGATCCGGAAAAAATAGGTACGAACCTTCCATGGAACGAGATTCACGGGCTAAACAAGAAAATGTACAGTCTGACCCTAGATTCCTAGATCAAGGTACAGAGATGCGTCTTCATCATCCAAGTTCAGAAAAGGACGAGATGCGCGAGACAATGATGCTAACATGGATGCAAGGATTGGAGATTATAGTTTCAATATTAGCACTTCCGAGTTGGTAGTTGTTCTAAGAAGTATGGGAGATAAGGTGCGGTGACCTAAAGAAATAAGATCAAACCCGAGCAGAAGAAATCCAGATTTCTGGCGTGAGTTTCATAATGATCATGGCCATAAAACAGCAGATTGTAAATTATTACAAGGTGAAGTAGAGCAATTGTTAAAGAATAGTTATTTGACTGACTTATTCAGTGAGAAAGGTAAGCAATCCATATGAAGAATAGACAAGAGACTCCAAAACATCCGTCTCCACAAAGAACAATCAATGTGATAAGCGGGGGAGAAGAGTTTGACGATGTGACATATACGACTGTAAGAAAGACATCTAAAATCACGGTTACTCATGGAAAGCGAGTTCGCCAGGTTTTGGATGAAGACAACATAGTTTGATGATGCATACGCGGATGGCTTGATAGTTCCTCACAATGATGCGCTTGTAATATCTTTACTTGTACATGATACTAATGTAAAACGAGTTTTGATTGATCCAGGTAGCTCCGTGAATATTATTCTTCTAAGAGTAGTGAATGAAATTCAAGCCAATGACATGATGGTACCAAAAGCACGTTCCTTATCTAGATTCGATAATTCAACTGTTATCACAAAGGGGAAGCAGTGCTTACGACATTTGCAGAAGGAGTTATCAAGGATATGAAATTCCAAGTGATAGACTGACATGGATTATAGTAAGATTCTTGGGAGACCATGGATTCACGATATGGATGTTGTATCATCTACATTACATCAAGTCATTAAGTTTCCTTCACAATGGATGATTCGACAAATCCGCGGAGATCAACAGGCTTCTAAAAATATCAATTCAGTGACGGATTCACGCACGTCGAACGATGATACTAACGAGAATCCAGTTGAGGATATGATAAATTAAATCTCAACTTCAGGGCAGACAGATGTAGATTCGATACCCGATGTTATTCAAGATCCATAAGATAATGAAAACATCAGAACAACGACTGAAGAACTCGAAGCTATCATACTATTCGAACAATTGCTAGACCAAAAAGTTTACATTGGAGCGAAACTAAGCCCGTAAATGAAAGGTAAGTTAGTCAAATTTTTAAGAGCTAACACAGATTGCTTTGCTTGGTCGCATTCAGATATGACAGGTACCTCTGGAGGTGATGGCACACAAAATGATGAAGATCCATTGTGCCCACCAGTCAAGCAAAATAAAAGGAAGCAAGGGTCCTTCAAAAATCAAGTAATTGAGGATGAGGTACAAAAACTTTTAAAAATCGGTTCAATACGGGAGGTACAATACCTAAACTGGTTAGCTAATACTGTGGTAGTTCCAAAAAAGGAATGGAAATGACGGGTTTGTGTAAATTATAATAATCTAAATAATGCTTGTCCAAAAGATTCATTCTCTTTACCACATATAGATCAATTGATTGATTCTACCGCAGGTCATGAGTTGTTGAGTTTTTTAGATGCATATTCAGGTTATAATCAAATAAAGATGGATCCCCTAGATGAAGAAAAAACTTCGTTTATTACAGACAGGGGGAGATATTGTCACAAAGTTATGCCTTTTGGTTTGAAAAACGTTGAGGCCACGTATCAAAGATTGGTGACCAAGATGTTTCAAGAACACCTGGGAAAGACTATGGAAGTCCACATCGATGACATGTTAGTCAAGTCAACACAAGAAGGAGGTCATTTTCAACACCTTTCGAGCACTTCCGAAATTCTTCGCAACTATAATATGAAGCTAAATCCAGAAAAATATGCTTTTGGCGTGGCTTCGGGTAAGTTTTTAGGTTTTCTTGTTTCTAACAGAGGTATTGAAGTGAATCATGCACAGATCAAAGCCATTGAGGAGATAACTGATGTACTCACGAGCAAAAAAGAGGTGCAGAGGTTAATAAGAAGGATATCATCTTTGGGAAGATTTATTTCCAAGTCTTCCGAGAAAAGTTTTAAATTCTTTTCAGTTTTAAAAAAGCAAAATCAATTTGAGTGGACAGACGAATACCAACAAGCTCTCAAAGATCTAAAAGAGTACTTGTCAAAACCACCCCTACTGGATAAACCAAAAGATGGGGAAAGGCTTCTCATTTATCTCGCCGTGTAGAAATGGCGGAAAGTGTAGTATTAGTGCGAGAAGATTGACGTAAACAATCTCCAATTTATTATGTTAGAAAACCCTTGTTGGATGCAGAAACACGATATCCTCATTTAGAGAAACTTGCTTTAACGTTAATCATGGCATCTATAAAATTAAGACCTTACTTTCAATGTCATCCTAACTCCGTCATAACTGCTTTTCCTCTAAGGAATATATTGCATAAACAAGAGTTGTCAGGTAGGTTAGCTATATGGGCTATAGAACTCAGTGAATATGATATCATATACCAACCTAGAACTGCAATAAATCACAAGTTTTAGCAGATTTTGTGGCATATTTTAGCAAAAAAATAGTTCCTAAAGCCGAAAAGGAACTACAGGTATTTACCGGATCTAATTCGCGGACTTGGATCCTATATATTGATGGCTCCTCAAATGTTAAAGGAGTGGGTTTAGGTGTTGTTCTAATTCCACCTTCTGGGAAATCATAAGACAAGCAATAAAATGATCCCATTACTAACAATGAAGCAGAGTACGAGGTTGTGATTGCAGGTTTGGAACTGGCACGAGAACTCAGTATTGAGCAAATAGTAATCAAAAGTGATTCGCGGCTGGTAGTTAACCAGATACGGGGGACTTATATAGCTAGAGAGGCACGAATGCAACAATATTTGGAAAATGCACGAAAATTGATCAGACAGTTTCAGTCATAGAAAGTCGTGCAAATAACCAGGGAGGAAAATGCAAAAGCAGATGCTCTAGCTAATCTCGCGTCTGTTGCAGAAATAATAAATGCAGAAAATGCTATCGTAATACATTTGTTTCATTCGGCGCTCGACCAAAATAAACATGAGGTAAATTGTAATAATTTGAATTGGTATTGGAGAAACGAATTTGTTAACTTTTTGCAGTACGGAATCCTATTTGAGGACAAGAAAAAGTCTCATTACTTCGTCGAAAAGATGCCCGTTACTGTTTGAGTCGTGGAAATCTATACTGAAAGATGTTTGGACGACTTTTAACAAGATGTCTCGGACCTTCTCAAATGGAATATGTGATGAGAGAAGTACATGAGGGACATTGCGGAAATCACACTGGAGGAAGATCCTTGGTAAAGACTCTAGTAAGAGAAGGATATTATTGGCCAAAAATGGAAGAAGATGCAGAAAATTTTATAGCCAAATGTGACAAATGCCAACTATATGGCAATAGTATGCATTGCCCAGCGGAGTTGTTACATCCAATTATTTCACCATGGCCTTTTATGAAATAGGGATGGATATCGTTGGTCCATTTCCACAAGATAAAGGAAAGGTACGGTTTTTATTAGTATTAACGGATTGTTTTTTCAAATGGGTAGAGGCAGGAGCCTTCAAACAAGTGCGAGAGAAAGAAGTCATAGACTTCATTTGGCGAAATATTATATGTCGGTTCGGAGTTCCAAAATAAATCGTGTATGATAGTGGTCCACAATTCATAGGCACGAAAATCACAGAATTTTTCAAAGTTGGTAGATTAAACGGATAACTTCCTAACCTTACCACCCTATGGCCAATGGGCAAGCTGAATCAACAAACAAAGTTATTATAAATAATTTGAAAAGATATTAAAGGAGTCAAAATTCAAGTGGCCTGAGGTGTTACCAAGAGTTTTATGGGCTTATTGAACGACAACAAAGACAGGCACGGGAGAGACTCCATTTTCACTTGTTTATGGTGCTGAAGCCTTAATTCCAGTTGAGATAGGTGAACCAAGTACAAGATATACACAAGCAACTGAGAAATCAAATGAGGAGGAGACGTGAATGAATTTGGATTTACTGGAATAAAGGAGAGAAGCGGCTCTAATAAGAATGGCGGCTCAGAAACAAATAATTGGGTGATACTAAAACATGAAAGCTAATCTGAGATACTTAAAGATTGGGGACTTCATCCTCAAAAAGGTTTTTCAATCAACAAAAGAAGCTAGTGCAGGGAAGTTGAGTCCAAATTGGGAAGGCACTTATAGGATTCGAGGCATCGCTAGAAAGGGAGCATATGAGTTGGAAACCAAGGAAGGCAAGATACTACCATCGAATTGGAATGTTGTTCATTTGAAGAAGTATTACTTCTAGTCAAAAGAAGTACCCATGGTCAGGTATCACTCAAATATAATTTTATTTTGTTCTTTTAAATTATACTAACAATTTTAGATGATAAGCAAAAAGCTAACCCGTACCAAATGATGATATTAGACCCGAAAGAGGGGCGGAATATTAAATCATTCCCGGTCTAGGTTACAACCTTTCTGATGGAAAAAAAGGGTTAATAAGTCATCATCTAAATGTATACCTCTGAGTCCCGTGTGTATTTTCCTTTTCATGGAATGGACCAAAAGGAAGGAACAATCTAGTGCTCGAGATTTCATACTTCAAAGCTCTAACACTGGGGGGACTCTATATATATAGGCTAAGAAGACTAAGAGTCAATACTCAAGCCCGAATCAGCCTAAGAGCCAAAAATCGAGCCCGAATAAAAAAAAACTTGAAGCAACTTTGAGAAGGTGTAAACTCGCAAGAAGAATGCAAGATACACTCCAAGTTCCTATGAGTTTTTAGGTTAAGGTAAAAAATTAGTCACGGGATATTAGACCCCGAATTTTGAATTTCAAAATATGTTACGAAGAAATTAGTTATGAAAGTGTTGTAAGCATAATTGCACAAAATGTTATATGCATAAGTGAAAAATGATAAACAAAATTTGAAAGTCCAAAGCATAAAACTTCCTCAAATAATTTATTTTTCATGTTAACTACTTCTTTCATATATTTACACCAATGTGAAGATGAGACGTCATCTTCATCAATGTCGCTTATAAAAGGTCCCTCTTTTATAAAAAATCATTTTATCAAAATCATGGAATATTAAAGGATTATTAAATGCAAGTTCAAATATCAAAGAGTGAAACAAAAGCTTAGATATCAAAATAAGCGGTAAAGGAAATCGGAACTTATATATTAAACTTTGGGAAAAACAGAGGCACTTGTTTGTCATTAAACCTCAGAACAAGATAGGGGTAATCAAAAAGGAAAAACTCCCCCACCAAAAAATATTTAAAACAAAACAACCAAATAAGAACGGAAAACGTTATGGAGTATCATCTAAGGAGGTATCATCCACTGGAACATCAGCAATGGGAGAAGAAGGATCAGCTGGGGGACAAGGGGCTTGACATTAGCTTCACCAGGAACCAGTCCATTTCCATCACCTTCGGGAACTTCACCTTCAGGTGAGAAAAAGCTTTGGCTTTGTTGAGTTTTATCAATCGCCTCTTTAGCTTTAACAATCTGAGCGTTAAGGTCAAAACCGTCCTGGATGGCCTCCATTAGAGTCTATAGGCGAGTACTTAAGAAATCCCAACTCACATCTAGTGTCAACTTACCCTCGAGAGTCTCATAGTCTTCTCCCACTGATCAATCTCGGCTCTCAGTTATTCTTTCTCTACTTGAGAGGCATCATAGGCTGTGTTCAAAGGAGCAAATGAACTTTCCAAGAACTTAACCTTATCAGTAGAGGCAAAGAGATCTTCTTGAGCTTGAGTAAGTTAACCAACTCTCCTACATAAGTCCCTTTCTGGTTAAGGAGTTCCTTCAAACCCTTTATTTCTTCAGTTGGCTTCGAAAGTTGTTCAGCAAATGAGGACTTAGGGTTATCTTTATCTTTACCGACTTGACTTGAAAAAGCCTTTTCAATCGCTAATTTAGTGGCAACCATCTTCATTTGTTGCTCTAAAGCATTCTTCTCCACTGCCAACAATTTTTTCTCCAATTGAAGACCCTTAAATTGCCCTTTTAAATTGTTAGCCTCAGTTTGGCAATCAATAATCTGTTGGTCCGCATGGACGATCTTTTTCATGAGTTTCGTACCTATCAAGTTGATCTACAAAGAAAGAAAAGGAGAGAAAGAGGAAATATAGTTAAACTCGAACCTTCAGAGAAGAATGAACAATATCATTCATCCAGGTCAACGAACTATGGCTTTCCAACTTTGACTTCTCCACGGGACCAAGCAAAGCTTTCAACCACACATCGGCTTGACCCGATTTCTTCAATAAGTTCCTACCTTCAGGAACCTCGACAATAATTGTCTTCATCACTTTCTTTCTACTAGAAGGTTTAACTTCTACATGAGAAGTAGTAGAAACAGGGATGGCAGATGAGGTATTAACAGACCCGGAGTAGCATCAGAAGCAACTTCAGGAACACGAGGATGAACGGGGACTGGAATTGGAAGGGAGACGAGAGGCAACTCCTCAGAAACAGGGCCAAAATCTTCATCATTTCTGAAGCCACGAGCAAACATTTGTTCAACAGAT
>ML383422.1:0-45645 GCA_005239525.1 Nicotiana knightiana | reverse complement strand
GGGGGGGGGGGGGGGGGGGGGACTATCTGTACTGGTGGGAAATAGATGTTACACGTGGAACTTTATTTAGCTGATAAAACATGATACGTGGAACAATAGTAGAGTGACAACTCTCATATTTTATTAATGAAATATATGAAGCACAGAAGACGTGGAGTAAACACCCACGAGACAATAAAGAGCCAATGTTCGAGCCTAAATAGCTGTTGAAGAGGCACGAGCAGAACGAATCAAGACTGGAAGGAAGGAAGATTCATGAAGCCACAATTAATGAGGAAAGGGAATCAGAATCGTTATGTTTGGGTATACCTATATAAGTATGCATAATCTCACTTGTAAGGACAAGTTCCAAATATTATCAGAATATACTTACTTTCTTTTGCTTCTTTTATGAAATCTATTATTCTCTCGATTCAGTTAATTCATATTACCATTTTTATTTCCTTTCAAGTGAATTATTGAGGAAGTAAGAAATTATTTGGTTATCAGTAACCCGATTTCTTCTAAAATTAGGCTTTGACTAAGAATCTTATTTTTTGGTTAAACAGTCGTGTTCACAATAGTGGCCCGACACCACTATTGTGAAAGGAAAAAAAAGGAAAATGATTCAGATAATTAGCTCTATTTACTAACACATATGCTACTCCAGATTGAGGTGTAATCAACCAAAGGAAATTACTACACCATAAATTTGGAGCCTCGTCTGAAATTAAGTAAAAATATAACAATATTGGCTTGACATATTGTTTACCCTAAAAATTGGATAACACTTAAATTTGTATGTGGTTTTAAGGATACACAGATTAATTCAATATAACGATAAATTGTGTTAGATTAAATAGATAAAGGACGTAATAGATTGTCAAACCACTTAAGGGGGTGATTCCGGACTCAATAACTGCCTTGATGAGATGCCTGCCCTCAATCCCGGACTCACAATGACGAAACACTGATGAACAAGAGTAAGAACTTTGAATAACAGAGAAAATACGAGTATATTGCCTTGATATGCATTTTACAATGTCCCTAATGAATAATCAACCCCCTTATATATAGTAGGGGAGTTTTACCCGAAGTAAAGGGTAAAAATCTTCTGTCTAACTAATCACCGGTTCTCTGCCGATACGTGCTGAGATCCACGTCGTGATATTCCACTAGTCGCGAACATCACGACCTTTTGTTGGTCATGCTCGATTATCTGGTAATGCTTTCCAAGGCTTTTGGGGTTCGAACCGGGCTCGGGGGTCATGACCCAGATACTCCCGAGGGCGGGTATTTTGCCCGGACCCGGATCAAGAGGCTCCTTGCCTCTATTTCGGTTCCTTGCCTTTGCGCTTCTTGCTCCATTCACTTCATCGGAAACCGAGGCGTCCCACGGACTCTGTTACACCCGTATACACATATAGAGTGACATTCCGTACAAGGTATCCACAACTCTTGGATTCCCTGGCCTAGCCAAGACAAGAATTGAAAATCTTGGTCCGATCGATCTGGGCAAAAGAACCTACATTTGCAAAGTAATTTTTACTAATTTAATCAGATTTTTACTCTGCCTCATTACTTGTATGAGTAAAGATGAAAACATTTAGTGCTTAATTTTGGAAAAATGACACTGTATAGCCGCTGTAAAAATAATAGTCGAAAAATGTATAAAATTTATATATACATTATGTATGTTATATATAAAAAATATATATTTTTACGGCTACCAGATGTAAATAGTTTCTGGCACGGCTAAAAGTGATAATACCCCTTTATTTTTGTATTTCTTGGATAACTTTAAGGAAGAAAATACTTAGAATATGCCGCCTTAGGGAAAGAATAAGACCAATGAGACTCATCCCATTCCTTTTCCTATTTTAAAGTTATATACACTAATATTGTTAAGAATTTTTAATTTTTCACTCTATTAATTAGTACAATTTAACCGGTTATATTAGATTTGATATGAAGAGTATAGTTATTATTATAAGTCAATTTTACCTGATATAAAATAACCTATACACTGTCTGTGCACAAAATTTAAACTCTTTAAAATACTATGCAATCTGATCTGCTAGTTGCTATCTAACAGACTGGAACCTTTTATATAACATGCCAGGTTCTAGGATTGAAATCAACTTTGTTGAACTAATTATACCATTAAAATTATGGGTGCAAATTTAATATTTGTTGAGATTTTAATAGATTTTTATATATATATTTATACTGCATGGCGAAAGTTATAAGCTCAGATGAATGCATAGCGGCTTTGTTGCTCGGATTCTCCAAAAATACTACCGCATCCGTGTCGGACCCTCCAATTATACACTAAATTTAGAGGATCGAACATACACCCAACAACATTTTTGAAGAGTCCGAGCAACATAGCATAGCGAAAAGGCTAAATCCGTCCCTATGCCAGGTAGAAATTGTCACAATCTATGAAAGTCTGGCTCCAGTACATTTCGTTAATACATAAGCTGAACAAAGTTCCATCATTTCAATAATTAGATTTATATAACCATCTCTATATCTATCAAATTGACCAATTAAATGAGTTTTCTTGATCAAGAAATGGCAGAAAATGAGGTGATTCTATTGAACTTTTGGCCTAGTATGTATGGCATGAGAGTCAGGGTAGCACTAGCTGAAAAGGGTGTTAAATATGAGTACAAAGATGAGAACTTAGGTGAAAAGAGTTCTTTACTTTTGGAAATGAATCCAATTTACCAGAAAATACCAGTTCTGATTCACAATGGAAAACCTGTTTGTGAATCACTAATTGTAGTTCAGTACATTGATGAGGTTTGGAAGGACAAAGCTCAACTTCTTCCTTCTGATCCTTATGAAAAATATGAAGCTATATTCTGGGCTGACTATGTGGAAAAGGTAATAAAATTTTCTTTCAAGAGTTTAACTTCTACGCACTATCTATGTCAAACCTTTTATACTATCAGCTTGTCTAAAAGATAAAAGGGGCAACCCAGTGCACTAAGCTCCCGCTATGTATAGCGTTCGGGGAAAAGCCGGACCATAAGGGTCTATTGTACGTAGCCTTACCATGCATTTCTGCAAGAGGTTGTTTCCATGGCTCGAACACGTGACCTCCTGGTTATATGACAACAACTTAACCAGTTACGCCAAGACTCCCCTTCTGGTTGCCTAAAAGATAATTACATGAATATGTCATAAAAATTTGGATCAGTATTACCACTACAACATGTTGAAATACATTGACAAGAGCGTATACAAATTAAGTTCTTCTTACGAATAGATTATTTAGAAACATGCTTGATAGAAATAAATTTTTGATGTGCTTATCAAAGGTCAAGTTTCCAAATAATTAGAGCAAAAGTGTTGTTGCTGACGTAGGTTCAACTGAACTCACTGCTTTTATTTTAGACTATGTTACATACGTAACAAAACTTTAAAAATGTATATCTTCTATGGATCGCACCTAACTCTGAACTCATTAACTTTAAATTCTGCACAGGTATTTGATTCGGGGCGTGAGCTATGGATGAAGAGAGGAGGAGAGCAGCAGACAAGGAAGAAAAACTACATAGATAGCTTAAGGATGTTGGAAGGAATTCTTGGAGAAAAACCTTATTTTGGAGGTGAAAACATTGGATTCTTGGACATTACTTTAATAGGATTCTGCAGTTGGTTTTATACATATGAGAAGTTTGGAGATTTTAAAACAGAAGATGAGAACCCTAAGATAATTGCATGGATGAAAAGATGCATGCAAAGGGAGAGTGTATCCAAATCTGTTGCTGAACCTCTAAAGGTTTATGACTTTGCTTTGCAGATTAGAAAGCATTATGGAATAGTGTAGATGAATCTTCGGAAACTCGAAACTTTTGTCTGCTCTGATATCATATTTTAATACGTGAACCGCCTCATCTAAAAGATTAAATTATGAGAAATAAAACTTATATTTATTTATATTTTGTTTAATTTACAATATAGTTGTCTCTATGTAGCAACATCTAGGCGCTCTACCACTAGCACAACATATTACTCTTCATGTGAGCTATCTTGAAGCTGCACTTGTATGATTTTGGGCGAAAAACATGGGTAATCAAAGGGACAGATGTAGTATTTTTCAATAGATCCAACAAAACTCACTAATTTCAGACTATGTGTATATATATGTAACAAAGCATCAAAAATTATATTTCTGGATTACACGTACCACCAAGCTTTGGGGTGGAATGGATTGGATCCTTTACATCATAACCAGAAATTTTCGGTTTGAACCTGAGTATGTAAGAAGATATTATAGGGAGCACTACCCTTTTAACGAGTCTTAATTGAGATGCCAAAGGTAATTGCATGGGCAAATGGGTGTATGCAAAGGGAGAGCGTCTCCCGATGTATTGCTGAAACCCTTGAGGTTTACGACTTTGCTTTGAAAATTAGAAAGAAATATGGAATAGAGTAGACGATTCTTGGGTGAATTATGTAATGTCTTAAACGCCAAAAAAAGAGTAACGGTCATGGAGAGGCGATGATTATTGTTCCTTAGGTCGTTTTTAATGGGCTGAAAAAACATTAGGCGATCCGGGGTCTGGGCGCCCGGGCGCATACAGATGGCGTAGGTTATAACACACGAAAATCTGAGAATCAGGCTAAATTCAAGTTTTATGGCCCTAATAGTCTAAAAAACAAGGAACGGTCATGGCGAAGCGATGACTATTAATTCTTGGGTCGTTTTTTGATGGACCGACACAATTTTAGGCGATCTGAGTCCGGTTGTCCGGGCCCATACGGATGGTGTGTGCTAATGGCAAAGCGGAATTCTAATTTTATGGTCATGAAACGTCAAAAAACGAGTAATTGTCATGGCGAGCGGATAACTATTGTTCTTTAGGTCATTTTTGATGGGCTATCAAAAATTTAGATGATCCGGGTCCGGTCCCCTGGGCTCATGTAGATGGCGTGGGCTATATAACACAAGAAAATCTGGGAATCGAACGAAATATCAGTTTTATGACTCTAAAATACCAAAAAATGAGGAATGGTCAGGGCAAGGCGATGACTATTGTTCCTTAGGCAATTTTTGATGAGCCAAAATTTTTTTAGGCGATCCGGGTTCGTTCGCCCGAACTCATGCAGATGGCGTGAGTTATAGCACACAAAAATGTGGGAATCATGTGGAATTAAAGTTTTATGGCCCTAAAATGCCAAAAATAAGGAAACGGTCATGACGAGATGATGACTATTATTCTTTAGATCATTTTTGATGGGTCGGAAAATTTTTTAGGCGATCCGAGTTTGATCGCTCGGGCCCATGTAAATGTCGTGGCCTATATCACATGAAAATCAGGGAATCAAGTGCAATTCTAACTTTATGGCCCTAAAAATAAATAATGAGTAACGGTCATGGAGAGTGATGACTATTTTTTCTTAGGTTATTTTTTATGGGCCGGCTAAATTTTAGGTGATCCAGGTCGGTCGCCGGGGCCCAAATAGATGGTGTGGGCTATAAGACACGAAAATCTGAGAATCAGGTCATTCTAGTTTATGGCCCTAAATCGCCAATAAACAAAGAACGGCCATGTCAAGGTGATGACTATTGTTCCTTATATCATTTTTGATGGGCCAATAAATTTTTGACGATCCGAGTTTGGTCGTCTAGTACACGAAAATTTGGGGATAGGGTAGAATTTCAATTTTATAGCCCTAAAACGCCAAAATATGAGTAACGGTCATGGCGAATCAATAGCTATTGTTCCTTACGTTATTTTTGATGGGCCAGCAAAATTTTAAGTGATCCGGTCTGGTCGCCCGGGCCCATAAAAATATCCTGGGCTATAGCACATGAAAATTTTAGAATCGGGCGAAATTAAAGTTTTATTGCCCAAAGACACAAAAAAGGAGGAACGGTCATGGCAAGGATATGAATAATGTTCCTTAGGTCATTTTTTATGGGAAGACAAAATTTTAGGTGATCCAGGTCTGGTCGCCCAGGCCCATGCAAATGAGCTGGGGTATAGCACATGAAAATTTGGAAATATGGCGGAATTCCAGTTTTATGGTCCTTAAACGCCAAAAAATAAGGAACGATCAAGAAAAGGAGACGACTATTATTCCTTAGGTTATTTTTGATAGGCAGGCAAAATTATAGGCAATCCGGATCCAGTCGTCCGGGCCCATGAAGATGGCGTGGGTTGTAGCATACGAAAATCTGGGAATCGGGTGGAATTCCAGTATTATGACCCTAAAATGCCAAAAAATAAGGAACGGCCAGTCAAGGCGATGACTATTTTTCCTTAGGTTATTTTTGATGGGCCAACAAAATTTTAGGAGATCCGGATTCGATCGCCCAGACCCATGCACACGAAAATCTAGGAATCGGGAAACATTAAAGTTTGATGGTCCTAAAATACCAAAAAATAAGGAACGATCATGGCGAGACGATGACTAATATTACTTAGGTAATTTTTGAAGGGCCGGCAAAATATTAGACGACCCGAGTCCGGTCGCCTGGTCCCATGTAGATGGCGTGGGCTATATCACATAAAGATCTGTGAATCGGGTGGAATTCCAGTTTTATGGCCCTAAAATGCCAAAAAATGAGTAACAGTCATGGAGAGGCGATGATATTATTCCTTAGATTATTTCTAATGGGACGGCTAAATTTTAGGCAATCTAGGTCCGTCACCCGGTCCCATAGAGATTGCGTGGGCTATAACAATCTGGGAATCGGGAAAAATTCCAGTTGTATAGCCCTGTAACGCCAAAAAATGAGGAATGGTCATGGCGAGGCAATGACTATTGTTCCTTAAGTCATTTTTTATGGACTAAAATTTTTTTAGGCGATCCGGATCTGTTAGCCCGGGTCCATGCAGATTGCGTGGGTTATAACACACGAAAATCAGGGAATCGGGCGGGAATTAAAGTTTTATGACCCTAAAACACACACAAAAAAAACAAGTAATGGTCATGGAGAGATGATGATTATTGTTCCTTAGGTCGTTTTATATGAGCCGGAAAATTTTTAGGTGATCCGGGTCCGGTTGCCCAGGCCCATATAGATGCCAAGGGCTTTAGCATACGAAAATCTGAAAATTGGACGGAGCTAAAGTTTTATGGTCCTAAAAAGCACGAAAATGAGGAACGGTCATGAAGAGGCTATGACTATCGTTCCGTAGGTCGTTTTTGATGAAACGGAAAATTTTAGGTAATCTGGGTTCGGTCACCCAGGCCCATGCAGATGAGCTGGGCTACATCACACAAAAATCTGGGAATAGGGTGGAATTCCTATTTTATGGTCCTAAAACACCAAAAAATAAGGAACAATCAAAGCGAGGAGACGATTATTTTTCCTTAGGTCATTTTGATGGGAAGGCAAAACTTTAGGTAATTCGGGTCTGGTCGCTCGGGCCCATACAGATGGTGTGGTCTATAGTACACGAAAATCTAAGAATAGGGCGAAATTCCAGTTTTATGGCCCTAAAACGTCAAAAAATAAGGAACAATCATGGAGAGGCGATAACTATTGTTCCTTAGGTAATTTTTGATACACTAGAAAATTTTTAGGTGATTCTGGTCCGGTCGTCTCGCCCGTGCGGATGGCGTGGGCTATAGCACAAGAAAATCTGAGAATCGAGTAGAATTAAAGTTTTATGGCCCTAAAAGGCCAAAATACGAGGAGCGGTCATGGCGAGACGATGACTATTGTTCCTTACATCATTTTTGATGGGCCGACAAAATTTTAGGCAATCCAGGTCTGGTCGCTCGGGTCCATGCAGATGACGTGGTCTATAGCACTCGAAAATTTTTGGAATTGGGCGGAATTTCAATTTTATGACCCCAAAACGCCAAAAAATGAGGAACAGTCTTAGCGGGGTGATGATTATTGTTCCTTAGGTTGTTTTTTATCGGCTTGCAAATTATAGGCATTTCGTGTTCGGCATGCATATAACACAGAAATATGAGAATCAGGCGGAATTCCAGTTTTATGAACCTAAAATGCCAAAAAATGAGGAAAGGTCATGGCTAGGCGATGATTATTGTTCCTTAGGTCATTTTTGATGGGCCAACAAAATTTTAGGCGATCCGTGTTTGTTCGACGGGGCCAGGCAGATGGCATGGGCTATAGCACATGAAAATCAAGGAATCAGGCGGAAGTAAATTTTTATGACCCTAAAACGCCAAAAAAATGAGGAACGGTCATGGCGAGTCGATGACTATCTTCCATAGGTTGTTTCTGATGTGGCAGCAAAATTTTAGGTAATCTGTGTCCGATCGCCTGGGCCCATGGGAATGGCGTGGCCTAGCACACGAAATCTAAGAATGGGGCGGAATTCTAATTTTATGGCCCTAAAGCCAAAAAATGAGGATGGTCATGGTGAGGCTATGACTATTGTTCCTTAGGTTGTTTTGGATGGGCTGGCAAAATTTTAGGTGATCCGGATCTGGTCGCCCCCGACCATGCAGATGGCGTGGGATATAGAACTTGAAAACTGAGAATCAGGCGAAATGTCAGTTTTATTGCCCTAAAACGCGAAAATGAGGAACGGTTATGGAGAGGCGATGACTATTGTTCCTCAGGTCATTTTTGATGGGTCAAAAAAATTTTAGACGATACATATCGGTTCGTCCGGCTCCATGCAGATGACGTGGGCTAAAGCACACAAAAATCTAAGAATCGATCAAAATTAAAGTTTTATGGCACTAAAATGCCAAAAAACAAGGAACAGTCATGGTTAGGCGATGAATATTGTTCCTTAGGTCATTTTTTATGGGAGGACAAATTTTTTGGCTATAACACATGAGAATTTAGAAATCAGGAGCAATTCCAGTTTTATGGCCCAAAAACGCCAAAACACGAGGAATGGTCATGGCAAGGCGATGACTATTGTTCCTTAGGCCGTGTTTTATGGGCTGACAAAAGTTTAGGTGATCCATGTTCGGTCGCCCGGGCCCATGTAGATGGCGTGGGCTATAGCCTATAGCATACCAAAATCTGATAATCGAGCGGAATATCAATTTTATGGCCCTAAAATCCCAAAAATGAGGAACGGTCATGGCGATGCGATAACTATTATTCCGTATGTCATTTTTTATAGGCCGGGATAATTTAGGCCATTCGTGTCCAATTTCTTCCTGGGCCCATACAGATGGCGTGGGCTATAGCCTATACCACTTGATAATTTGGCAATCGGGCAGAATTCTAGTTTTATAACTCTAAAGAGCCAAAAAAAACGAGGAATGCTCACGACGGGGCGATGACTATTGTTTCTTAGGTCATTTTTTATGGGCTGAAATTTTTTTAGGCAATACGGGTCTGATCGTCTGGGACCATGTAGATGGCGTGGGATATAACACACGAAAATTTGAGAATCAGATGGAACTCTAGTTTTATGACCCTAAAACGTCAAAAAACGAGGAACGGTCATGGCAAGGCGATGACCATTGTTCCTTAGGTTATTTTTATGGGACGGTAAAATTTTAGGCGATTCGTGCCCGGTCGCTCGGGTCCATGCAGATGGCGTGGTCTATAACACATGAAAATATGAGAATCGGATAAAATTTCAATTTTATGGCCCTAAAATGCCAAAAAATGAGTAACAGTCATGGCGAGGTAATGACCATTGTTCCTTAGGCCGTTAAAATTTTAGGCGATCAGGTTCGGTCGCCGGTCCCATGCCGATAGCTGGGCTATAGCACACGAAAATCTTGAAAACAGGCGGAATTTCAGTTTTATGGCTCTAAAACGTCAAAAACCGAGGAACGATTATGGCGAGGCGATGAATATTGTTCCTTTGGTCATTTTTCATGGGCCGGCAAAATTTTAGGCGATTCGGATACGATCGCCTGACCCATACGAATAATATAGGCTATAACATAAAAAAATATGAAAATCGGGTAGAATTTTAGTTTTATGATATTATTACTAACAAGTAACAACATACAAAGTGTTTACATGGGATGATGTGCCTGATCAAAAGCCTCATCCTAGATTTTAATGTTACCCATTTTGAACAAAAATAATCAAAACAACTTCTTTAAAAGATTTAAGTTAAATCATACCTTATAAAATAAGACGGATGTAGTAGAACTTTGGGTGATCTACCACGGATTCAGGCACATCCACTTATGAGAAAGAGAACAGTAACAACAATTATAGGTTAATGGCATTAGCAGCTTCGCTTTATAAGTCGCAATTGCTAAATGTGATTTATAAGTCGCAGTTAATGAATATTTATAAATTATAATTTGAATGTGATTTATAAATCGCAATCAGTGAATGCGATTTACAAGTCGCAACAATACGTTTTGTAAGTCGCAATAAATAAATTGCTATAAGTCCCATTTATGAATGCGATTGATAAGTCACATATGTTATGCGTGGTATACGTCGCAATTCCACAGTAAGGGAAGATGTAAACGTATTGTGTGTGTGTTTTATTTTTCCATAGTTGGCTTAGGTAATACTACTACTTTCTGTCCATATTATGTTTTTTAAGGCTCTTTCAAAAAAGTTCGCCTTAAAATTCAACAAGAAACATTTATTAATTTCTCAAAACAAATTTAAGGCAGGTTTAGTTTGTCAAAACGACTAGTATGAATTAGAAGGCGTATAATATATGTTATCTTTCGCTGAAGGCCCTTACCAATACTTGTTGGGTTTAAAGCTTGTTAGAGCTTAAAAATAGAGTGAATAGGAAAAGGAAGGAAAAATAAAAATTTTAAATTTCTCTCTTTCACAAAGGGACATTGTGTCATGTTGGAGGAGGAAAAGAGCTTTAATGGGTATATATACAATTGCATTTCTTCTAGCTCTTAAAGAGTTGAGAAGAAGGCAAGCCTTGCGCCGTCATCATCGTCGCTCGCTTCGGATACTGTTTTTGTAACGGTAATTTAATTTTTCCTCCATTTTAATTTTCACGTTATAATTTGAATTTGGTGGTTTTCGTAAATGGTCGTTTTATAAAACATTCATTTTGAGTTGCAGCCTTACATGAAGAGTTGCAACTCTTCGGTATTACCCAACGTTTTAGCTATAAATACATGACTTTTCCCTCAGATTTTCGTTAAACAATTCTGATTTCTCCTTCTTCCTTCTGCATTGTTTTAACAGAAAGAAAGCAGTAAGTGTGATTTGCTACTGATCTTTGAGTTCATTGGTTACTGTGTTTTGAAGTACCGCTACACCAGTGAGAATAATCCGTTCTATCTTGAGAGGAAATAATCATAAACCTCGGGTACAAGGAGAGAATTAAGTTCCTTAAGGAAACATTGTGAATTCTGTGGGCTCGGACTATTTTGTCTTCTACATTTCTGGTTTTACGTTATTTCTATTTTTGAATATATTTTTTAATACAGACTACTAACAAGCTTAAGGAGCTTAATTTTTATTTTTCTGTATTCATCTTATATTCTGTTTGTGGGAGACTAAGGCCACATTTGTTTGCTCTTAATGAAGGTCTGAATCTTAATCATTCAGATCTTAGACATTAAGTGTGTTTGTTTTATAAGTTTGAATCTTAATTATTCAGATCGTAATCGTTAAGTGTGTTTGTTTTTTTACTTCACAATCACTTAATGTGTCTGAATAGGTCTGTATGATTAAGATCCACAACAGAGACTTAATTTCATTAAGATGGTATTACCCATATTCATTATTAATTATCGCCACCGTCTACCATTATTAAGTACCACCATGCCGCCACCATCACCAACATCATCCTCAATCATAGCCGCCACCATAATCGACTACCACCACCCGTCATCCGCACCACTCCCACCACCATCTTTCTCAATCACAAACACTCATCCACCTCAACTACCACAACTAACCACCCCATCACCATCAACAATCATAACAATCACTACCCATCATTATAAACTACCACCACCTTCCTCAATCACAACTACCACCACCACCCGCTATTATTAACTATCACCATTCACCACCACCAACCTCAATCATAATCGCCACCACTACTAATCATCACTAGCTACAACCCTGAACTATCACCATCAACCAAACATATCACCAATCACCGTCTCTAGTCGGCATTCACAAGTACCACTGTTAGCTCACCACCAGCAACTACTATATTTTTAAAAATATATATATTTTATTGATAGAATATTAATTAGTAATTCATATTTTTTATGTTATTAATTTTCAAATAAAGATAAATTTCATACATTCGGATATTAAAAATCAAACAGTCTTAATCATTTAGTATTCAGATCTTAACACACATCTTAATATTTAGATGTGTATTCAGATTTAGATGTCTTAATCTTAATGCACATCTTGATATTCAGATGTGTATTCAGATCAGACGTCTTAATCTTAAAAAAACAAATGAGGCCTAAATCCTAATGATTTCTACTCCTTGGTTGAGATTAAAGTCTTTCTGTTTTTCTACTCAATTACGAGACTAAAATCTTTGTGATTTTTACTCATTTTGTACTCGATTTGAAGACATAAAATCTTCTCCGTGGTATTTAATCTGTTTATGTTAGAGTTTATTCAGTTCGAAGATTTTAAATATTTCACCGTTAATTAATTTTGTTTCTGTTTTGTGGCTAACAGAAATGACAGAAACAAGAACTCATGTGGTTGCCTCTACGAGCAATGTTGCTTCTTCTAGTCGTTCTGTGCCACCACTGGCTCCGGCGTAAAATCCCGAAAAAAATTTCGGGATTGACTTCAAACATTGGAAACAAAAGATGTTCTTCTATTTGACTACTTTGAGTCTACAGAAGTTCATCAAAGAGGACGTTCCGGTTCTGCTGGAATCAACTCCTGAGAATGAACGTTTTATAGTGACTGATGCAAGGGAAGGACTCAAATTTCTTAAACAAGAATTACATTCTTAGCGGACAGGAGGATGATCTTTATAACGTCTATAGAAATGCGAAAACTTCGAAAGAACTATAGGATGTGTTGGAAAAGAAGTATAAAACTGAGGATGCCGGTTTGAAGAAGTTTGTTGCAGCCAAGTTTTTGGACTATAAGATGGTAGACATCAAGCCTGTCATTACCCAAGTTCAAGAGCTGTAAGTTATAATTCATGATCTCCTTGCTGAAGGTATAATCCGAAATAATGCTTTTGTTGAGAGTATTAATTTTGTTACTATTACGAATTTTTCATTGAAGGTTTGGTCATCAATGAGGCATTTCAAGTTGCAACAATGATTGAGAAATTTCCTCCTTTATGGAGGGACTTTAATAACTACTTGAAACACAAGCGCAACAATATGAAACTCGAAGATCTCATCGTTCGATTGAGGATCGAAGAGGACAATAAAGCTACATAAAAGAAGACACGTGGAAACTCAACAATTATAGGAGCAAATATTGTTGAGACTGCTCCAACTAATCCGAAAAAGAGGAAGAAGTCTTCTGGACTAAGGAACTATCCCAGCAAGAGGAAATTCAAGGGAAACTGCAATAACTGTGAAAAGGTTGGACCCAAGGCTGCAGAATGTCATGCTCCAAAGAAAGAGAAGAAAAAGGGTCAAGCAAATATGGTTGAAACAAATGATGATATTGATGACTTATGCGCTATGTTGTCTGAATGTAACTTAGTGGAAAATTCTAAGGAGTGGTGGATTGATTCTAGATCCACCCCTCATGTTTGTGCTGTTAGAGAAGCATTTGCTTCATATGCTTCTGCTGGACCCGACGAGATCATTTTTATGGAAAATTCTACAATGGCCAAAATTGAAGTTCATGGAAAGATATTCCTGAAGATAACCTCTGGCAAGGTGGTGACTCTGAACAACATTTGTCATGTTCCTGAAATAAGGAAGAACTAAGTTTTTGTTTCAGTTCTCGTCAAGAACGGGTTTAAGTGTGTTTTTGTTTCAGACAGTTGTAATAAGTAAGAACGAGATGTACTTAGAAAAATGTTACTTTACTGAGGGCCTTTTCAAACGGAATTGCAATGGTTGTTGACAATAATAAAATTTCAGCTTCTTCTTACTTATTTGAGTCAAATGATTTATGGAATATACATTTGGGACATGTCAATTATAAAACATTGCTAAGAATGACTAATTTGGAAGTATTTCCTAAGTTTGAATGCGACAAATAAAAATGTCAATATGTGTGGAATCTATGTATATTAAACATCCTTATAAGTTAGTTGAAGGAATTCAAATCCTTTAGACTTAATTCACACAGATATTTGCGACATGAAGTCAATGCCATCTCACTTGGAGGAAGATTAACCAATTTCCATGTACTTAGGAAAATGTCACCTTACCGAGTGCCTTTAAGAGGAAAATGAAAGATTGTACTATTGACAAATATAAGGCAAGACTTGTGGTCAAAGGATATAGAAAATGAGAAGGTCTTGACTATTTTGATACATACTCTCCAGTTACAAGAATTATGTCCATACGAACGTTAATAGCATTTTGCGGCATATGGTCTTGAAATTCATCAAATGGATGTTAAAACGGCCTTCTTAAATGGAGATTTGGAGGAAGAAATTTACATGGAACAACCTAAAGGGTTTGTAGTTCCAGGTAAAGAAAAGAAGGTATGTAGACTTGTTAAATCGCTTTACGGACTAAAACAAGCACCCAAATAATGGCATGCAAAATTTGACCAAACAATATTGTCAAATGGCTTTACGATAACTGAATGTGATAAATATGTGTACATTAAAAATGTTATAAATCACATAGTTATTATTTGCTTTCACCCAAATAATGGCATGCAAAATTTGACCAAACAATATTGTCAAATGGCTTTACGATAACTGAATGTGATAAATATGTGTACATTAAAAATGTTATAAATCACATAGTTATTATTTGCTTTCACCCAAATAATGGCATGCAAAATTTGACCAAACAATATTGTCAAATGGCTTTACGATAACTGAATGTGATAAATATGTGTACATTAAAAATGTTATAAATCACATAGTTATTATTTGCTTATTTATGGATGATATGCTGATAATGAGTAATGACATTGCCAACATAAATGCGACTAAAAGTTTGCTAACTAGCAAGTTTGACATGAAAGACTTGGGAGTTGCCGATTTACTTCTAGGTATTAAGATCCATAAGACTCATCAAGGTATTAAATTGTCGCAATCTCATTACATTAAAATAGTACTTGAAAAATTCAAGCTTTTAGATTTTAAAGTTTCAAAGACTCCTATTGACGTGAATCTTGCACTTGCAAAGAACAAAGGCCAAAGTATATGATAATTGGATTACGCTCGTGTGTTGGGATATTTAATTTATATCATGAATTGTACTCGACTAGATATAGCGTGTGCTATAAGTAAATTAAGTCGATACACGAGTAATCTAGGTCAATCTCATTGGATAGCAATGAAACCAGTTTTGGTATATTTAAAACATACCCTAGACTTTGCTTTGCACTACAGTAATTATACTACGGTGATTGAGGGATACTGTGATGCAAATTGAATCACCGGTTCAACTGATTCTAAATCCACAAGTGGATATGTATTCATTATTCGTGGAGGAGCAGTATCTTGAAAGTCGTCCAAACAAACTTGTATTGCCCGCTCTACAATGGAGGCTGAGTTTATAGCCTTAGATAAAGCCGATGAAGAAGCTGAATGGCTCCGAAATTTCTTGGAAGATATTTCATTTTCTCCCAAACCATTGGCACCAATATGCATACATTGCGATAGTCAAGCGGCAATTGGAAGGGATGAGAGCATTATGTATAACGATAAATCTCTCCATACACGAAGAAGACATAAAATCGTTAGGCAACTACTCTCTAGGGGGATTATCACAATTGACAACGTAAAGTCAAATGATAATGTGTCGGATCCTCTTATAAAAGGTCTAACTAGAGAGGTTGTTGAAAGATCATCGAGGAGAATGGGACTATGGCCGAGGACAAGTCATTGTGGCGGTAACGCTACCTAGAAGACTGAAGATCTCAAGATCTAGGTTCAAGGAGATCAAACAAAGTCATTAATGATGGTTCAACATTGTCAACTAAAATTTTGGTCCATTCTCGTGATGAGACAATGTTCAGTACCAATGATAAAGCATTAAGGTTTTTTAATGGTTTCTAAATTCGATACGGGGTATATAAAATAGTTTATCTATGGGACGACACGTTTAGGAATCACCTATGTAAGTGTGAAATGTTAGCCGCTTCAAGGAGAATTTTGCAAGGTCGGGTCGCTACGCGCTTATGAAACCAGACAGTGTTTATGGCTGAAACGAACACAATGAGAACCAAAGACGGTTACGGGTTGATTGTGTGACTTATGGCTGTCTAGGTATACACCAAACTTTGATAGTTCAAAGATGTCAAATCTACCGATTGATCGAATATATCCGACATAAGTTCACTACGAAAAATTCAAAGGGAAACCTACTTATTTTGATGCGATTAATCCTGCTTGTAAATCACACAATTTTTCATGCATATTTTCGCGATATAGTCACTCCCCATTCATGTGGGGATTTTTGGGTTTTAAGCTTGTTAGAGTTTTAAAATAGAGTGAATTGGAAATGGAGGGAATTTTTTTTTTTTGAATTTCCCTCTTTGATAAAGGGACATTGTCTCATATTGGAGGAGGAAAAGAGTTTTAATGGGTATATATACAATTGCACTTCTTATAGCTCTTAAAGAGTTGAGAAGAAGGCAAGCCTTGCGACGTCGTCGTCGTCGCTCGCTCGGCTTCAGCTTCGGATTTGATCAAATAATATGATTGATTGATTAATTTTTTGGACCAAATTTATTTGTTAGTACTAACACAATATTATTTAATCCAAATTAGACCTTTTCTGTAATGGTAATTTAATCTTTCCTCCGTTTTAAATTTTCCCGTTATAATTTGAATTTGGCGGTTTGCGTAAATGGTCGTTTTATAAAACAGACATTTGAGTTGCAGGCTTACATGAAGAGTTGCAACTCTTCGGTATTACCCAACGTTTTGGCTATAAATACATGACTTCTCCCTCAGATTTTCGTTAGGAGAATTCTGATTTTTCCTTCTTCCTTCTGCATTGTTTTAACAAAAAGAAAGCAGTAAGTGTGATTTGCTACCGATCATTGAGTTCGTTGGTCAATGGGGTTTGAAGTACTGCTATACAAATGAGGATAATCCGTTCTATCCTGGGAAGAAATAATCCTAAACCTCGAGTACTAGGAGGGGACTAAGTTCCTTAAGAAAACACTGTGAATTCAGTGAACTCAAATTAATTATGTTCTTTTGCATTTCTGATTTTACATTATTTCTGTTTTTGAATATATTTTCGAATACGGACTACTAACAATACTAACAAGTAACAACATACAAAATGTTTACATGAGAGGATGTGCCTGATGAAAAGGCTCATCCTAGACCAATTGTCCGATCGTTTAAAAAGCTCTCGAGTCAAGCACTAGTTCTGTCCTAGAAGATTATAATGTTACGCAATTTAAATATAAATATTAAACCAAATAATAATCAAGACAACTTCTGTAAAATTAGATTTAAACTAAGTCATATTAAATAATATGAATGGAGTAGAATGCGTGATCTACCATGGATCCAGGCACATCCACCTCTGAGAAAGACGAGTGACAACAATTGAGGAACTTCAGGTTCATAAGTCGCAATGGGAGAATACGATTTATAAGTCGCAATTGGCGAATACAATTTATAAGTAAATGAGATTATAAATCGTAATTGTCGAATGCGATTTATAAGTCACATTTAACCAATGCGACGTATAAGTCACAGATGCCGAATGGGATTTATAAGTCCTATATAATGAAAGTACAAGAGGGGGAGTGAATTGTGGTCTATTAAAATTTAGTCGACTAACAGTAATTTCAGTTGACTGAACACAGCGCAAAATGAAAGATAGCAGTGATTGAAAAGTAATTAACACACAACAATTTTATACTGGTTCGGTACCGTTGTGGTACTTACATCCAGTTTCCCTTGGGTCAGAAGGGTTCCCTTAAGATCTTAAAAGTTTTACAATACAGATGGTTTTAACTCGTTCACCACCAACGAGAAATAGCAACAATGAATTCTGAATATTTTGACACAACTCTCTTTTGTGTTCTAGTTCTTCCTATCTTTTGAGACACTGATAACTAAGGATTACAGTGTTTAGGCTAAGAAGTAGAGAGACTTAAAATACAGTGTGTGTAGTTGCGCAAGCCTTCTTATAGGAGAGAAAAGAGTCGTTGAGTCTTTGACGAAATTAGAGGCCCGAGATCTTTTCAAAGGGAATTGACCCAAGGGGTGCCTCTTCGAATCCTGCCCTTTGAAGAGCCCACATTCGATCGTGACTTTCCTTGTCACGGGCTTGCATTGAGGAGCCATTCGAGCCTAGATTGAGCTTATTTATGGATAGAGAATATTTGTTGGCGAACTTCTTGATTGAATATCCTTGATTGACAATCTGAACTCCTTTGATTGAGGTCGAATAAATGGACTCCTTTGATTGTCCATTAATGTAGCAATCGCATCTTAAACTGCATCTTCATTCTTTCCTTTTTGCTAGTTCGAATCTCGCAGTCCTATAAATTTAACATAAGAGGATATTGTCATCATTGAAACTTAAACTTAAACTAAACATATAAATCGATGTTGAAGAAAGTGACTCTTAAGTCGATGTTGAACAATGTGATTTAATAAGTCTCAATTGACCATACGATTTATAGGTTGCAATTTTGAAGTCGCGTTTGGTAAATGCGATCTATAAGTCGCATGTCGTCGGAGAAGCTTCGATGGCCGATGAGGATCATGGGTGACGGCTAGAGTCTCTATTTCTTGGTGGTATCGACTGAAATGAGTAAAGAGACAGGGTCTCGAATACAACTTAAGTTTCCGGGTCGTTTTAACATCCACTCATGTGGGATGCCACGTGTCGCTCATCTGAGTTTGGCAAGCTAATCCTAACCATCCATGAAAGATGTATCTATTGTTAATTAGTTGATTATAATACTGTTAGTTAGGCTAGTCGATTAGAGAGAATACATGTATATATATTACACATTGCACAAAGCAGTTGAGAAATACAATTCAACAAATTTTATTCCAGAATCTTCCATGAAATTCAACATCCATTCCTACTGCAATTTACATACTTTTTATTTACTGTACTTCAGGTTTTTACTTGAAAGCGCTAGGCTTTTTGTCCCCTCACCCCCCCCCCCCCCCCCCCCCCCAAACCCCCCAAACCCAAACATTTTATTGTCAGTTCGGATTTTAGGTCAGTAGGTGAGAATTTTCGTTTTAAATTTTTCTATCATATACGGTGAGACCTTTCTATAATAGCATCCCTATATAACAATACTTCATTATAAGAGTCAAACTTTTTCCGGAACCAATTTTCATGTTATGTTATAATATATGTTCTCTATAACAACACTTCGTTATAACAACCAAAAATATTCGGAACAAACGAGCATGTTATTGAGAAGTTTGACTGTATATGTAATTCCAGTAGTACTGCCGGGGTGGGGGAGGGGGTAGCTGATAAAGACCTAGCCTTTATGCTGGTTCTGCATCTTAATAATCTGCAAAATTTGAATATCTGTTTATGTGATTGCAGTTGCTGTTTGTTCATCATTCATGGGATGAAATACTTGATCTTGATTGTTAAGGCAGATACTGTTCAAGCAAAAACGATTAGCCTTACAAAGAAGATTGTCTTAAGAACAACGCAATTCCTCCAACAGATTTACATTTGAAAGTAATTTTAATACAAAATATACAATGTACTGCTGTAATAAATCATCTGGAATCTGTTTTAGCATATCAACTGCAGCACTTATCCAACCAAAAGAATATCTGTGTCCAACCTCTTTATCAAATAGAGGTGTTTGTCCAACCTTTTTGCATTTAAAAGAAAAGGTCAGATCCTCTACCTTATACGTCACTGTAACTGTTTCTCTTTTTGTGCCCTGATGTTTCGAATTCAAAAGCAGTAGAGAACGTTGCACCCGTAGACGAGTTCCTGACTTGAACATCACCATGTTTGACTGTAGCTTCTTCTAAAACAAACAATACTGAAGCAGTACTCAAATAATGCATCATTTAAGAATGAACAAACCCCTCCCAAAAAAAAGAAAGAAAACATAGTGGAATTTGCAGACTTCTCTGCTCCTTTACATTCAAGACCTCAGAATAGACTGCAAGAATGCTCTTCACATAGATCTACTCATTGGATGAAATTAAAGGTAGAGCATCTCGAGACTCGTCTGAGATTACTCGGGAAGCTTCCTTTTTCAACTTGTGACTGTTATATGCAGCTACACCTGCAATAGCTGCACAAAAACCAACTTTACTATGTAATGTGCTCAAGAAATAGTACCATCCATGTTTATAATTTTCATCATAGAAACAGAACGAACAAGATTAGGATTACTCCAACGCTAACAATCTTCTTGAGAAAAAAACAAAATAAATTCTCAATCAACATAAAGCTGCTGTATTTATCATTACTAGCTTCCCTTCAATGTACTCATCAACAAAAATAAGGTCATCGCCGAGGTTCATAACTATCACTTTGTATCAGTCTACAGGCTAGCTCTAACATAGAAGTTACAATTCCAAATGCCAACATTGGAAAAATTAAAGCAGTTGCTCAAGGTCAAATAGAATACAGAAAGACATTTCCCCAGGACTAGCAGCCAGTTCAATACAGCAAAGTACAGTCCATTGAAAATTGTTGCACAATCGTTAGAGATAAAGCAGACAGATTAACCAGCTACGTAGGCACTGAAAATGAGCCAAAGCAAGAAGAAGATGATGAATATTCTGCATAACACCAAATCTTGATAATGTAGAATGAATGTAAGAAAAATGCCTGGAATCAATTTGAATAGCTAAGGCACCATGTTTCTTGGATCAGATAAGATTGTAAAAAAATTACCAATAGCATAACCACAAAGATTAATAAGCGTCAGCTTCGTATCAACAAAAAGTAGTGCAGATAGCAGTACAACCACCCAATCTTTGACAACTCCAGCAACACGGATCGTCAGGGCACTTGTATGTGAGATCACCAGGAAGACAGAGAGATTCAGCGCAAAGGTACATATGCAATTTAGAGTTAGAACAAGAGGATGAAAGCTCCATGTCAGTTGTTCATCCATCTTTGGTTTCTCCAAGAAGATCCATGGAACTAAAAGGCAAAGAGCACTGCATGTGTAACAAGACAGTTCCGTTCACATTGTCTTTCTATAATGTTAAAACAAAACATAATATTATTCCAGCTTTCAGATGATAAATGTACTTGCCTGCATGGGCTAACATAGTACATGACAGATATGGGGTTTAGCTTGAGGCCCTTCCGTTTTACCAGAATCTCCATAAATATCAGTCTGAAAGCTTCTCCAACAACACCTCCCATTTGGTAGATGACACCAACCCAGTTAATGTTTATTTCTCCATAAGAAGCTACTAGTACGCCAAAGCTGATTACAGACATTATGAGAAGCATCCTGCAGCTCATCACTTCAAGTCCAGCTGCAACTCCAAGGATGAAGACAGCTACTGGCACTGCAGATGAGACCCAAAAACATGAAATCATATTCTGACACAAATTAACAAAGACTAATAGAGTACTTGAGCAGGCCGTCCACCAGCCCAGCGTCTAAAAGTCTAAACATCTGGCATGAGACATCCTCGACATTTCATCTACCAGCATATCTCTATAGTAAAGCTTTAAATACCTCTAACATCTATGAACTACAGAACATAAGACAGCTGGATAACAGAATACTTACTGATTGCTTTCAACATCTGAGCAAATGAAACAGAAATATAAAGGTAAGCAGTGTTCCCAAGCCAAAGTGTCATAGCAAACATAGCACCAATTGGGATGACAGAACTGATGTATCTGCATATTGAAATCTTAATTAGGTGCATTGAATGAAAGTCTTCAAAAAGTCTAATGGACAAAAGCTGAAAAGAAAAAAAAAAGTACAGTAACAAACTATTGTCTACTACTGTTGTATGATTTTGAGGACAAATGCAAAAGACATGCTAAAATTGGGATAATCTTCATCTTCAAGTATCTACGTTATACTAATAGGTGAGGCACAAAGGTTAATGTTAACTTTTTCTTTATCTTGTTCATAAACACTTTGTTACTGATAATGATGTGGTGCAACCCGTTTTAATAAGATATCCGAACTAATCCATTTTATGCCAAATTACATATCTGATTTAGCATAATTATAAAGATGAGATTGAGACTAAGTGTTCTATCACATAAGGGAGGAACATGGTAGCAGCAACAAATTCACTTTCATTTTAAGAATGACAACAAAAAATATAGTTTTACTGAGAAGTGTATCTGTAATTTGTGTAAGACATGGCATAGTTTTTCAAAGAAAGTTGAACATCTCTATCCAACAAGCCAATAAGTTTGTGATTGAATGACCAGCTAAACGCTCCCGCCTTGGCTTACCCAGCTTCTAAGGTGGGCCAGTCAAAGCAGCGGATGAGATATGAAGTGCACTGAAAGCCGCCCCAAAAAGGAAAAACGAAGGAGACAACAGAAGGCAAAGATTTACATAGGATTTGGTAGGACAAAATCTAACTAAACAAGCTTTCTTTCATGAAGAAAAGTCATAAAAGATAATAAGGTCCTTGGATATAGAACTCGCTATTCAAAACGTTAAACATGACATTTTTTTCACAAGAGCACTCACATTTCTAGAGTCATTCCTTCCTCAACCTTCATTATCTGCATAGAAATGCCTAAATTAGCATTACTAGTTGCCCAACAAATCAGTAAAAAGGAGAACACTTCTTACCTTGAGAACTTTGGTAAGAACAAAACATAGCACTGAGGAGAAGACCATGTGAAGTAGCGTCAGTGCAAGAGGATACGGAAAGTTTATTTCTTTTGATGACAAAACCCACTGCGATGAACAAATTATTACACAACAAATGAGCCGAGAAACGCCAGACATGTGAATTAGTATTAAAGGCAACAACTGATAACTGCAGTCAAAAGAAATCAAAGCTAGATAAACGCCATCAATGATGCATCTTTATCTCATTCTCATTTCATTTAAAGTGGGGGAAAAGCAAAATATCAAGGTATCGGGCCCAAATTCGTTTGCACACAGTTGGTTTTATTAAAGAAAATTTGGGTTTGAAACCACAAACTCAAACGAGAGATGAATTGAGCAAAAGCTCAAACTGCAGATGATATGAGCTCTTCTATAGATGTACATCGAAAGAAACTTGAGAAAATGTCTTTGAAGTCCCCTTTAAATCCAGATGCCTCCATTCAAACAGACCATAAAAGACTAAATAAGCATGAATCGTCCTATGCCTGTGGCCAGACATGCATTTGGGACTCAGATACGCAGAGAAGAAACAATAAAGTACATGTTAAACCAGCTAACGGTTCCTTACATGATTACTTCGAAAATATATTTCTGAGAGTAAAAACCTATTTGTACGCATTGGTGCACCTTGAGAACCTTCTATAAAAAGCTGACCATCATTTAATGCAAAAAAAATCTTATCCTTCCGTGTCTCCAAAATCTTCCTAATAAATCACTCCAACCATTTCAAATTAAGTACCCAAAACCAAACACATCACAAAACAGTAGTATATTACTGTACTTCCATAACCTCCAGTTTAGTAACATGAGCTCAAATCTAGTACAGGAAGAGAAAGGAAAGAAAGGTGAGGTTCTAAATCGTTGCACTTGCACTACGTCTATAAAGAATAACTTGAACATTGAACTCTAACTTTGTGTTTCATGTCGGATCAATGTGGTCTAGTGGTCAATGAAGTTGAAAAAAAGAAGGGATAACAGGCTCCAAATCTCAGCAAAGTCGAGAAAATCTAGGTGATTCCCATGGAAGTAAGACCCTAAGTTGTGGGTGAGCACAGTTACCAGTACATGTACTGATGAAATTAAGTACCCAAAACCAAATAATAAAAAGATAACTTTGTGCTTCATGCCTAAGAATGACTTTATTTACTAAATCCTTGAATTCCCATGACATAAGGGAAAATTCTGAGAGTGTCAAAGGGGATTGAAAAATTGCTTTAGGTCACAGATTCAACTCCCATGTATGATGATATCGATTACCCTTATATAAAGCCTTGGCTTCACTATTGGACACTACCCTAGAGGTTTTACATTACTAGGAAACAATATCAAACTTCTCAGTTATGTACATGAAATTTCTAGCTACAACCATTTCTCACTCTCAGGGATATCGAACCCACCAATTGTTTTCTTTATTATCGAAAAATCCATCTGGAGCCAACAGTTAAAAACCAACCGCAGCCTTCGAGGTTTAGTTCGCATGGCTCAAGGCTCGAGGCCACAAGTCCCTCAACCTTCGCCACTTGAACTAAGCCCTGGGCGGTAAGGGCTCGGACTCACAAAGCACTCAAGCATAGTTAAGGCAACCAATTCAATCAATCAGCTAACCCTCAATCTCAAACTAGTCGGGTCCACTAAATGAATCCTCTTTTCCATTCATAATTAGTCCCTCTGTGGCAACATTTCCTTTTTGACCAGTTCCAAAAAGAAAAGTAACTTTCTAAATTTGATAATAATTTAACTTAATCTTCCTATTTTACATGTTTTTACATCGACACAAATATCTATGGATTGTTTTAGACTATAAGTTTGAAAAATATTCCGTTAATTCAAAATTTGCCTCATGGAACTGAGAGAGTAGGAAATGTTTAAAGAAATGGGTACATCAATCATCAAGTATACCTTGTTGAAGAAGATCTGACCACTAGAGAGTGCAATATAGAGAAGTATGTATGCATAAGTTACGACCCCTTCGCTCATCAATTTTCTTTCCCGATCCGCCATAATTTAGTCAACACGCTCAGTGGATATAGTGGGACTTTTGTTTATTTAAACTGTTCGAAGAAATGACAAAGAGAAAGTAAGAATCGGAAGAAATCTTGGTAGAGTGTGTATAGTGATGGAACTTCAGCTCGCCTTCACTTAGCTGGATCCGTTGCTTGTTTTCCCAGTTTCCTATTGCCTCATTGCTGCATTTATTAATTAAGTATATGATAAACAGAATATACTAATGATTTTGTGATAATCACGAGTTTGCGACTCGGGGAATCCACTATAGTGGCAGGAAAAAAAAAATCCTACTCCCTCTTGTTCACAATAGAGCCACTTTCCTTTCTTATTTTTTGGTCTAAAATAAGTGTCCAGTTATATAATTAAGAAAGAATTTAATTTATTTTTACAAAATAACTCCTATCTACATATTTTTAAAAAGTTTTTTTACTCCTCACATTAAATGTTTAATTAGGGGTAATTTAATCATAGTAGGTATTTTTATATAAAATTTAGTATTTTCTTAATAGACATGCTAAAAGTAAATTGGTCACTTTTTGTGAACCGGAGGAAGTAGTAATTAATGTGGTATTTAATTTTTGTCCAGTATTTTTTAATACTGAGCAAAAATAGTGTCTTCTCTGTTAAAGTTAATTCGAAAAGACTGTTTTACCAGTTCTTCATGAGTGCTCTGTAAATACTAAGGACATGATGTCCTTAAATTCATGAGTGTTGTGTAAATATTAAGGATATGATGTCCTAAAGTTTAACAACAAAAGGTGCAAATACATGACACTCTGTCCTTGCTATTTATACAGCACTCATGAAGTTAAGGACGCCATGTCCTTAACATTTACACTGCACATATGAAGTTAAAGGCAATTTGTCCTATATTTAGGACAATTTGTCTTTAATATTTACAAATCACTCATGAAGTTAAGGACAACATGTCTAGCACAAGGGTATTTTTGTACGGACGGGTAAAAATTTATTAAAACACTTGCTAAAAAGTAAATACATTTTAAATAGTGGCTTAAGAATAAATACAACTCTAATTAATGGAATTGTGCACTTTATATATAGGGCTGAATAGTCAATATATAGGGCTGAAACTAATTGCATTATCTAGCAAAAATATATATAAAATATGTATATTATATTTTTTATATAATTACATATTACAAAAATCATATTTTATCTGCTATTATTTTTTGGAGCGGCAAAAATAGACAATTTTCAAATAAATAAATACTAGTTGCACGAGATTGTATTCCCAGCCACTAATTTTACAAGATTTAATTCAGATATTTAACATGTCCAAACTGTATTTTAAACCTTTCTACCAATAATATGGCTAAACTTGACAAAATGTGTGAAATATAATTCCTTACTTGATTTTCTCTTCATCTTTCAAATATATATATATATATATATATATATATATATATATATATATTTGAAAGATGAAGAGAAAATCAAGTAAGGAATTATATTTCACACATTNTATATATATATATATATATATATATATATATATATATATATATATATAAGTGTTCCTTAATTTGCATAATAGGCAAGATTGGAAATTAAAGTAGTTTGTGTTGGGTGTTCAAATCGAATCGAAAAATCGCATTAAATCGAAAAATTAAATCAATCCGATTAAAAAACCTGATTAAGTTTGGTTTGACTTGGTTTGGTATTGAGTAAAAAAATTCGAACCAAGACATATAAATAATTATTTTTAAATATTTTTGAGATTTTATTGAATTTTCTTTTAAAATGTAGAAATATTTTGGATCATATCATGTGTTAACCTTGAAAGCGTACATTAACGAAAAATTATTGTTAGACGACTAAGAAAATAACTATCATGCATTACTAAAAAATTCTCCCATTAGAATATTTTAATAGATCATATGTTTGTCAATTTTTTCAATATTTACAAAACATGTATTCACTTATCAAAACTATATCTATAACTTTAACAAAGTAAGATTCGAATAATATTCATATAATAAAAAAGCTCAAAAACCCGAAAAAACCTGACAAAATCGAACCAATCCAAACCGATATAGTTGGTTTGGTTTGATTTTGATAAAACACGAACTAACCTGATCTATGTACACCCTTACTATCAAGTAGAGTATGTACGTAATTTAGTATTTTACTATTCACGCGTGTGTGCATATCCTAATCTTTCAACGTGACTTTCAAGTGATGCATATGTTGTTTTCCCAAGTAAATATTGATATTTGGGTATAATGATCAATAATGTGAGTGAAAATCATAGAAGATCGGAGTTCAAATATTAGTTGAGACAAAAGAAAAAGTTAAGCGCGTGATTTCTTCTCATATATTTAAATTTTGGTGGACAAAATAATCTAATATATGTGATGCGAAAAGTAACAGATTTCAAATAAAGTAGTCAGAGTGCGCACGATGAGTTATTACCAAGTAATTACATGAATAAAAAGTGAAAATGCTTTTGCTTTACCACAAACTTTACAAATAGTTTTTTCTGATTTATAACATGTTATTTATGAATTTTTTTACAGTAACCTGATTTTGGATCAAGTTAATATGCAATTAGAATTAAATTTGCAATCACATATTTATAGATATTTTGCGGATTTTTTCACAAAAGCCATTTGGTTCACATGAACCTACACATACCATACTAGTCCGGCCTCTACACTTAATCATGATATATATACATATAAAAAAACACGTGTTGAATTCATAAATGATGCATGTAATATCAGAAAAAAATATTTTATTCGAAACAACTATACATCAAACTTCATTACTCAAAATACTTTAAAATTAATTGACATCACTGCTCCTATAATTGGCCAAGTTATTGTCCCAATAGATTGGATACATGGTAGTAGTTGTTTCGAAAGCTACATACGAAGTACGAAACAAACATTATATATGACACTAACGAGGCATCCCAATTTGAATATTTTTTAAACACCAAAAAGTTTCATCACTAGTTCCAATTCTTTTACGGGGATAATGCATAAAATCCTCCTCGGCCTATGACAATATTATCAAATACATACATTTTTTTTCCGGGAGTTCTATTACCCTTGAACTATTTTAAAGTATAATAAACAGCACCCTAAGTGCTGACGTGGCATAGAAAGTGTGCACACTCTCTTAAGAACAAGTGGAAGCTTCAAAAATAATTTTAAAATTGATTAACAGGTACAGGTGTCATCTTTTGATTGGACATTACATAATTAATTAGTCTTTTTTGTCTTGTCAACCTTTTATCGCACGAACAAGGGGGACATCGTTTCAAAGGTGAAATTACGGAGCGAAAATCCAATACAAACGCAAAATCAACCCAGAAATCAAAAGAAGATATGCTTGATAACAGAAACAAAGAGCTATAACTAGAGGAAGCAACGAGCATGATTCAGTAAGAAAACAGTCAAAATGGTCAACAACAATGGACTATCGCTGGAGCAAGGGTCTTCGTCGGAGTTTCCTTCTCCGGCCAGATATGGTAATGAAGGCCTGCAAATAGGAAAATAAGGAAGAAGGAGAAAACAGTGAAAAAAAAACGTTTTTAAGTAAGAAACACACATTTTAGGCGCGTGTATTTCATCACTTTGCACGTATCTGGTTGTAGCTTTTTAAGGGGTAAATAATTTTATTTTAAAATAGTTTACGAGATAATAGAAACCTCCCAAAAAAAGGTGTGTAGTTGATAATATAGTTATAGGCCGGAGAGAATTTTACGCGTTATCCCTTTTTTATTTATTAAAACATGGACAAGTTTATTCCCATATTTTTGTTCAGTGCACCATAGGATAGTATACCAAAAAATAAATTTTATTTAAAACAAAAAATTCATCTCTATGTTGTTTGAAACGTTATATATATTCAAAGACAAAATATGTATTGGTAAGCGTGCCAATTTGGATGAGATATGCGATGTCCATTGACTTTAAATCTTTAAATCAACACATGTTTGATGTCTCTCCTATTGAAGAGGACATGTTTTTCTCAACTGCCTAACCAACTTGCGTACTGTGTCCAATCAAATCCAGTATTTTTGACATTGAATATAAATATATAATTGATAAATCATATAATTTTATCAAATATTAGATTTAAAAATTTTATAATATCAAAAATAAGGTGAATTCAATGCTAAAAAACACCAACTTAAAGTTGACTTATTAGGTTAAACCCAAATATTGGGGGATCTTTTTTAGGGGTTGGGGCTGGTTAGCCCGTAGTCAGAGACGGATCTAGAATTTAAACTTTATGAGTTCAACTTTCAATATTCTTCACTATTGACTCCATTACATTGTTAATGTTATGGGCTAATATTTACTTATTTGTGTAGTTTTGATGGATTTTTACACATAAACTTATGTTCTGCGTCAAAAGTATTGGGTTCAGTTGAACCCGACACTCTTATATTGCATTTGCCCCTGCCTGCAACTATTTTATATTAAGATGTGCATTCGGAATTTGAATATTATGGGTTTGAATTTGAAATTATACCACCCATTCGATTTATTAGGTTCTAAATTTATTATCTGTACTTATTTAGTAGTGAACTTTTTAACATATGGACGTACTAGATTTGAACCAGAGTTACTAGTTCGGATGAATACGTAACTTACACACTATATCCCTTTTGTCTATACATGTTGTATCCGTCAAGCATCAAAGTAATTATGTCAATGAAAGCTTAGACAAATGAAAAGAATTAGTTAAAGTGTTTTGCATCTATTCAAATTTGAACTTCGATTTTTTATGATTTTCATTTTACTTCATTGACGACTAATAAATCACACGCTTAATTAACTTTCAACAGTCTTCTTTCACTAGAATACGACTCTTAATCCCCGCACCACCTTTTCTCTTTAACACTGAGTACTATATTAAAGGAATCCTGAAGTAACAATAAAGTTATCTTCGCGTGTAACTTATCGCAACATTTTATTATATTATTCAAAAAAATCCAAAATCAATGAGGTTGTTATAAAGAGGTTTGACTTTACTAATGTTTGCATTAAGGTAGGCTGAATCCTTGAGTTGCGGCCCTTTCTTAGACCATGCGTGAACACGGAAGGTGCTATTTTCGTTTATCCTCCTCTAAAGCCTCCAAGTTCAAAGATGTCTTAATTATATTAAAGATCAACATTTTGGAAAATTATTGAAGAGATGATGATAAATAGTTGAAAACAATAAAAGAGGCAAGTGGTAGAGAACCACTCATCTATTTTCTAATCGGATGTGGTTTAAAATGTGGCTTTAAATGCTCACATCCAAATACTCATCTTCAATTTGTGAACTCTATCTTCTTCTATTGCCCACTCTCTTTGTCTTCTTCCTAATTCTTATTTAATTGGTTTCTTCCCATCAACTTTTTCAGTACTATTTCTTGTTTTTTTCTCTATCTTTTATCAACTATTCCCTCAACTAGTATCACTCTTCTCCATTGCTTTGGAGTCCAAGGTCTGCAATCTTGGTTTTGCTCTGTTACTAGCTTGTAGCTCTGAGTTATATTTACTGCATGCATGTTTGAAACTTGTTGGTTCGGCAGTCCGATGCATCCCGCGTTTACGCATGGTCTGGGAAGGTAGACCCTACCCTGATGCAAGCATCAAGGGCTGATTTCACGGCTCGAACTCGTGACTTATAAGTCACATGGAGGCAACTTTACCGTTGCTTCAAGGCTCCCCTCTGCGGGGCATGCATATTTGAAATTTGTTGGTTTAGCGTAGGGAAATCCGGTGCACGAAGCATCCAGCATTTACGCAGAATTTGTGAAAGAGTCGCACCTAAAGGAGTTTGATGTTGGCAACCTACCTTGATTCTTGTGGCTGATTCCATAACTCGAACTCGTAACCTACAGATCATGCGGAGACAATTTAATCGTTGCTCCAAAACTCCCCTTCGTAGGGCATGCATGTTTGAAACTTGTTGGTTGAATGTAAGAATAAGAAATTCAATACAGATATTTAGAATTTAAACCCGACGAGTTTAATATTTTAAGTTCATATGACTGAATTTAATATTTGGCGAAATTTAGTAGCTTTTCACATGTAATATATTTATGCTCTGTGTCGAAAATATAGTTAGTTGAACTAGTAAAGTAGGTTCCATCCATCCACCTATGGTTCACTACGTTGATCTTTTTGTTCAAGATAGATAGAAAGTACCTCAAAAACCAAATTTCCTACTAGATATCATTTATCTTTATTCTTGTTTTCTCTTATTCAAGTGGTATGTTATTTCTTCTGCAAGCTTATTTGTTTATCATTATGTCATGGTGCGCGCCTCGACTAAATCCACCAGATACCTGCCACCTCCTAGGTACCACGTACCTCTGTCCACCAAGACTTATACAGGTGGTAAGAAATAACTTACTCGTATGTGAATTGTTACATCTATAGTAACACTCCTTGTTGGATAATCAATTATTTTCTAAGTAGACTTTCTATTTTTTATGCACCCTTTGGCTTGGTCATCTTCTTGGTTAAAATAAATCTAGAATGGTGTTTTTCATCATAAAGCTATTAATATGTTTGTTGAGTTGACACTTGAAAGACAGAGATTATATTTCTTGAAATAATTCATATTTGGGATCTGATTAATGTCATGTTCTGTTTTACCTCAAGATTATTGGAAGGGGAGAATAAAACAAGTTCAAGATGGGGGAGATTACCAATGTCATGGAGTACGAAGAAATCGCCAAGCAAAAGTTACCAAAAATGGTGTTTGACTACTATGCATCTGGAGCAGAGGACCAATGGACTTTGGCTGAGAACAGAAATGCCTTTTCAAGAATTTTGTAAGCTGCTTTTAGCTATCTGTGACCTAAATTTGGCTAAACAAGATATCATTTTTTATTTCAGTACTTTATCCACTATAATAGTAAAGTTAAGAAGTTGGTAATTTTTTGTCACATTAAAGTCAGTGAACTTTACCCACCATCACTGGCGGAGTCACATGTATTCAAGGGGTGTCGACATCCCTTCGTCGAAAAATTACACTGTGTTGCTAGATAAGTTTTTTCTTATGTATATATACTACATATTGACACAGTTGGCTTCTTCGTGAATTTACTTCTTTATATTTTGACCTCCCTCAGTGAAAATCCTAGATCCGCCACCATAATGATAAAATCACATACTAACTGAATTTTAGAGTAGGTAAAGTTTAGTGACTACTGATATAATGGATAAAGTTCAGTTACTTTAGTGTGACAAAATAGGTTTGTGATTTTACTTATATATTGGATAACGTTCAATGTATTAACCCCATGAGATCATTTAGGATGAGTTTTGGCTATCGTCCTTTATCGACATATCTGTTTATTCATGAGCTATTCTTTCTCTGTTTATGCAGGTTTAGGCCCCGTATTCTTATTGATGTTAGCAAGATTGACTTAAGCACAACAGTGCTCGGCTTCAAGATTTCGATGCCTATCATGATTGCACCCACAGCCATGCAGAAAATGGCTCATCCTGAAGGTATACCTTGACTCCGACAAGTCTCTTTATATTGTATCTAATCCTTAAGTAATGTTGCGATTTGAGTTCTTTGAGCAAAAGTTTGGAAGTTTTTCATGGTAACATACATAAGCTCAATGAATTTAGAATGTCTAGTGACTAAACTAATGTGCTATTTCATGTAAGACTTGCTGCAAATAGGAATCAGACATTTGATATGTATGTTATTGCATTTAGAATGCTGTATATTTTTGAATGGCTCTGAAGTCTATCGTCTTGAGAAAAATTGCGGATCATGTTTGGTTTAATTATTTTGTCTATGTTTATGAACATGGATAATACCATTAGAATAATATTCAAAATCTTTTTTAAGGCTTTAATCTTACGTGATTCTAAATCTTGAAAAAAGAACTACTAAAGTTTTTATATCTGATGCTTTCGGTTGATTATATGTAGGCGAGTATGCTACAGCAAGAGCAGCATCAGCAGCAGGAACAATTATGGTTAGTCTGTTGTGGTCTATCAAGTAGGATTTTATACTAACAACAATCGATTATGAACTTGAATAGATTGGATTCATTATAGTATTTACTTCTATTAAAGAACTTCTGTTGTTACCATACCAGAGGAGGTAGAGTAATTAAGCATTTAAGCATTAGAACAATAATTAACTTGTTCAGTGGAAGAAGAAAAAAAGAAAGTTACTCTAACTTGTCGTATTGTTAATTCACCTTGTTGATGATCATAAATTTGTGTCACAGACATTGTCATCTTGGGCAACTTCTAGTGTTGAGGAGGTTGCTTCAACAGGACCTGGCATCCGTTTTTTCCAGCTCTACGTAAGCATGAACTTGCAGTTATAAGTATATCATAGTTATAGACGCATTACTACCCTAAATGTATATATAATGTGCCGAATATTCAGGTCTATAAGGACAGAAATGTTGTTGCTCAGCTAGTGAGAAGAGCTGAAAGGGCAGGTTTCAAGGCTATAGCTCTTACAGTTGATACGCCAAGGTTGGGACGCCGAGAAGCTGATATTAAGAACAGGTGCATATTCCGATTGTGTAATTGTAATACCTATCTTGTCAGCTAGAGGACCTAAACTGCATAAGCTAATACTCTGTCCACCCGTTTGCAGATTTACTTTGCCACCATTTTTGACTTTGAAAAACTTTGAAGGATTGGACCTTGGCAAGATGGACGAAGTGAGTGGAAAATGGAGTTCATTTTAATCCATTGTTGTAAGCAATTTTCTAAGCTTTTCATCTGTCATGTTAACAAACTTCTGGTTGCAGGCTAATGACTCTGGATTAGCTTCATATGTCGCTGGTCAAATTGATCGCTCTTTGAGTTGGAAGGTACAATAACATCCTTAACATCTAAACCTACATATACCATATTACTCTTTTGCAGTATCAGATATAAAAAATTCTCTCTGAATATGGACAGGATGTACAATGGCTCCAGACAATTACTTCATTGCCAATCCTAGTAAAGGGTGTACTTACTGCTGAGGATGGTAATATCATAACATTGTTAATAATTTATCATCTATTATCGATTCAATACTTGTGCATTATTGGTGAAACACTTTTTTTAACCTTGGACCTGCAGCTAGGATTGCAGTTCAGGCTGGAGCAGCTGGTATTATTGTGTCGAACCATGGTGCTCGCCAACTCGACTATGTCCCCGCCACTATCATGGCTCTTGAAGAGGTATCCAAGTTGTCTCTAGCTTACTGTTTAGTGTTTTGTTGTTTTGGTTTCTCTGTCTGTCCTCTGGAATTTGAATTGGTTTGAGAGCTTGTATACTCTTCTTTACACGCATTGGTTTTCATGTGAATATTTAGGTTGTGAAAGCTGCACAAGGCCGAGTCCCCGTGTTCCTGGATGGAGGTGTCCGGCGTGGAACAGATGTCTTTAAAGCTTTAGCACTTGGTGCCTCGGGGGTGTTTGTAAGTACAACATATAACATCTAGAGTGGCACAAACTTCAAATTTTTGTTGGTCATCAATCACTGCCATGCATAGTTGTCCTTTTAAACTTAAAAACTTCCATATTTAGGACCATTCCAAAAGAGTGTGAAGCTCCTTCATCTTTGGGATGATAATAAACTGTACCATTGTGGTGCAAGATTATGACATACCGTCAACAGTGACACGCCCACGGGAACTTTATGTGAAGCCCCATAAAGGAGGGCTGGCCAACGAGGGTGTGTCAAGCAGGACTGGCTGACTTCTATGCTGGAAAGGTTAAGAAAGGTTGCACATGTCACATTAGGCGAATTTCACATCGGAATGAGAGAGGAAAGTGAAGAACTTTATAAGGAACAACATAAGTTTGATTATGGCATAACCCAAGGGAATAATCCGTGAGATCTGTTGGGCCAAAGCGGACAATACGTGCCATGGACTTCGGTCGTAATACTTCAATTTAAGCATTTTCAGTAGAAGTAAACTTCCACTTGACAATCTTGCAGGTGGCCACATATATTAGGCCATTATTTTGGAGAAAGGGAGACAATACACTAGCTCAAATACCAGAATTGTTCCATTACTAGCAAATATACTTCTGTTTATATTATTTTGATGCCAATTACATAGTGTTCCTGCAGTTTCTTCTTATACTTCACATGTTTTCGAGTAAATGACTTTACCGGTGGCCTATGCAGATTGGGCGACCAGTCGTTTTCTCATTGGCTGCTGAAGGAGAAGCTGGAATCAGAAAAGTGTTGCAGATGATGCGCGATGAGTTTGAGCTAACTATGGCATTAAGTGGCTGCCGTTCACTGAAAGAGATCACTCGTAACCACATTGTAGCTGATTGGGATGCTCCACGAGCTGCTCTTCCCGCGCCAAGGTTATAAAAATAATACATTTGGTGTCATATTATTTCACCAAGGCAAAGTATTAGTTCCACATGTTTTCAATAGCTTACTTATCTTTCACTGGAACACTCATTTCTGTGTAATGAGTTTACATATATATTTTGATGATGTTAAGCTATTTATTCCCTGTAATGGTAAACTGATACTCCACATTTCTGATAAGTGGCCTAAGATGCCTCCATTGTACATTATTTCTTTCATATATCATCATATAGCAGAACTTCTTTGAAAATGCTCTGATCAGTATTGCCCAGTAGGAATCTATCTTTTTGTGGTATAGTTGTTTACCTTTAAAATTGGATAACAATTAAATTTATAAGTGGTTTTAAGGATATGTGATTTCACTTGGCACAAATTGAGAAATATGAAAATTGATGTTAGAAATTAATTGTAAAATAAAGCAAACCAATGTAAAGTGCAGCTTTGGCCCTCCAACTAGGTCGCCGTCGAACCTACTGAGTATGTTATTGAAGAGTAAGAGCTGAACAACAGAATAAGAGGAGCTTAAGAGAGAAAATGTAATATAAACATCAATTAATTATAAAATAAAGCAAACCAATGTAAAGTGCAACTTTGGCCCTCCAGCTAGGTCGTCGTCGAACCTACTGAGTATGTTATTGAAGAGTAAGAACTGAACAACAGAATAAGAAAGTTTAAGAGAGAAAATATAATATACTGCTTTGTTATGCGTGAATGTGATGTTTACAAGATGATTAGAACCCCCTTTATATAGTAGAAGAATTCTACTTATGGTACAATTTTAAATACATAAGAAATCCCATGATTGGCTAATTAACCGGTCTTGACTTGATACGTGCCGAGATTTCCATGATCCTTGCCATATCTCGGCTTTCCGTTATTCGACTCATCCTTCCTTCGATCTCGCTCGATCTCTATCATGCTCGATCTCGATCGCGACTGGTCTCGGTCTTGATCGGTCACTGATTCATGAGCTTAGCAATCTATCTTTGTGTCATAATTTGATACAACGTGAGGTCGAACCTTTGCCTGCCATCCCGATCTCGATTAACCATACAAAATTAGGCAAGCTCGATTTTGACCGTATACAGATAGCCCCCTTGTTTTTTGGAGAATAATGACAAGAAACGAATTGAGACCTCGAGCTTCACCTCGGTTCATCATGACTTAAGCGGCAGAGGTGACCGAAACATCCCGTCGGTACAGTTCTCTAGGTATTTAATGCGCGTCGTCAACGGTCGGCCACTACCAGCTTTGAACCGCCGTTGTGACACCAATAAATAGCCTCCTTCTTCACTCTTTCAAACTTTACTTCCAATATCCTGCATTCTAATCTTCATAGTTCTTTGCCTTCTTCAAAGCTTCCTATCTTCGGGTCTTTGAGTTTCTTCGCTTGTTCTTCCTGATAACCAGGGATTTTAGCCTACTATTTGCTCTCTTTTGCGAGGTTTTGGGTCAAAATACGTTAAGGTATTCCCGAAAACTAACTTAAGGTACTTACTTTCAGGTCTTGGTCAAAATGAGGCAAGGAAGCCAAAATACACTCATAAAGGAGTCAAACTTGCACAAGCACAAAGAACGGAACTCGAGCGCAGATAGCGATGACATTACGCGGCCGCGTAAGCACCTCCACTGAGGCGACCACAAATACGCGGCCCGCGAGAGTGAAGTTCAGAGAGATTGATTTGGGATCAAAGTAGACCGCTGACCGTGCTACAAAAGCGCGGCCGCGAAACCAGTAGCGCGGCCGCGAGTGAATGACAGCGAGGAATGAGGTTCAGAGACCTTGCAATCTTGGTTCAAACAAAGAGCGCGGACCGCGTTGAAATTACGCGGCCATGAAGGTACCTGACGCGGAAGCAGTTGAAATTCCGACGGGAGCGAGATAGGAGGATCAGAGAGTTTGCAAGTAAGGCCCAACAGAGGAACGCGGTCCGCGAACAAAATACGCGGCCGCGAATAAAGATCACGCGGATGCGGTAGTCTTTACGTTGTCCACTAAACCTATCCCAGTCCAAGTCCAAATTTGAAGAAACGCGGTCCGCGCTTGTTTTTGCGCGGCCGCGAAAGTCCAAACGCTAAGGTACCCATTTTTACGTGGTCAGCGGAACCTCCGTAGGGGCATTTTTCAAGTAACTTCAGTTGTGTATAAATATATCTTTTCCACATTTTTAGGTTAAGTTTTGTATTAAGGAGCTCGTGAACATCCGTATTTTACCACTTTGAGTAGTTTTAGAGTAGATTTAGCTTACATCTTTAGATTTTCTTCTTGTAGTTGACTTTTATGGCTGATATTACATCTCCATCTTTGATTTCTACCATTATTATGAGCATGGTTGTGACCCAACCCTAGTGTGAGTATTTAATGGGTCTTTAATTTTAGGGCTTAATTGTTTATGGGTTAGTGATATCTAGCTTATTTCATGCTTCGATTGTATTGGTGGTTGCAAACACTGATTCACGCCTTTTTGACTAAGGCTCTTCTTGAGAAAGAGGGCCCAAGTCTAGATAAAGTAGGCTAGCAAGGCATTGGGGTGAATTCAAGAGATTGATAGCCCCAATTAAAAGGTTAAACCTAGAGATAGTAATACCCTACTTTAGCCAATTTCACTTGCATTGCTTGGACACCCATTTGGCCATGAGAAATCCAAATCAGGCAAAGTCACTCAAACTACCGAGAGGTATAGAGTGAGTATTTATGTGTGAAGGTTATATCACGACCCCAATAATAAAAAGCTAGTCCTAGACTATTGATGTCACGACCCAAATTCCCAACCCACGGGATCGTGACGACGCCTAACACCATACTTGCTAGGCAAGTCAATGTTAGAAATTCAACTAACTATTTCCTTTCCAAAATTTTACTTCACCATAATAAAACAATTTAAAGTAAATACGAAAACTATTACTGCCCAAAAATAATACCAGAATAATATTTGAAATGGTAATAACGAACCACGAACTAATACTAACTACACAACTACCCAGAGTCTGGTGTCACAATCTACGAACTACTAAAGAATACTACAAGTAATTGGGCTGAAAGAAATATGTCTCTGTTTTGAACAAAATAAAACAACAATCTAAATAAATAAGGAAAGACTCCAGGAATCTGCGGACACCAACAGATCTACCTCGTGTCTCCGAGCGTATAGAATCAGCAACTATTTTCACCTAGCTTTGATCGGTACCTGGATCTGCACAAGAAGTGCAGAGTGTAGTATCAGTACAACCGACCCCATCTACTGAGTAAGTGTCGAGCCTAATCTCGGCGAAGTAGTGACGAGGCTAGGAAAGGTTACCACATAAAACCTGGACATGTATAAACATACTAGCAGCAACAATAGCAATTAAAGAGTTAACATTATATCCAATAATGGGAAGGGATCACGCTATGAGGAATTTAACATAAGGAGTGAGAAAAACAACAAGACAGCAATAAACAATAATCAACAATAATTTAAAGCAATAAGAATAGAAAAGGAACTCGTACGGCCCCACCCTTCGTGCTTTTACTATCATCCTCCCCATATCATAAATAAGCATACACGACATCACCCTTCGTGATTTTACTCTTACAATGTATTTCATTCAGGAACGACATCATCCTTCGTGCTTTTACCAATTTTTACCATAAAAACTCTAGATTTTTGGTTGAAATCTTGTTAAAAGTTGTTAAGGATTGAAAAGAATTAGTTAAAAATCATTTACCAATGATTTGGAAAAGTTTGGGTCTTTAAAAAATTGCCTATGGAGGTTTAGGGTTGGAGAGAATTGAAAAAGAAGTGAAAATGCCGTCCAAAAATCTATTTTAACAGGTTGCGGATCTCGCATTTGCGATCAGGGTTTCGCAACCATCACAAATGCGATGAAATTGCCGCATTTGCGACTTCCGAGGGATTCCACATTTGCAACCAGAATCTCGCATTTGCGAGATCAGAGGCTGACCCAGGACTTCGCATTTGCGCAGCATGATCTCGTAATTGCGAGATCAGAGGCCTGGCAACACCAGATATCAGCTGAGTGAAATTTTTCTAAGTCTAAACACTCTGTAGCCTACCCGAAACTCACTCGAGCCCTCGGGGATCCAAACCAAACATGCACGCAAGTCTAAAAATATCATACGGACTTGCCCATGCAATCAAATCATCAAAATAACATCAAAAACTATAAATTTAACCTCAAAACTCAATATTTCCTCAAGAACACTCAAATTTCTAACTTTTTAACCGGACGTCCAAATCACGTCAATTCAACTCCGATTCTCATCAAACTTCACAGATAAGACTTAAATATCACAACAAACTTAAACCGGGCTCCGGAACCAAACTATGGGCCCGATACCAACGATTTCAAATATTATTTTATTTCTTTATTTTATGTAAAAACCAGCACAATAATTTTTTTCAAAAATTGTTTTCTAAGGTCAGGGACATCGAAATTCAATTCGGGGCATACGCCCAAGTTCAACATTTTAATGAGGACCTCCTGGGATCGTCAGAACACAGATCCGGGTCCATTTACTCAAAATGTTGACCAAAGTCAGCTAAAACCAAATTTTAACTCTAGAAATTTCTATTTCTCATATTTTCACATAAAAGTTTTCCAGATTCACGCCCGAAATATGCACGCAACTCGAGGTAATTAAAATTAGTCTTTTAAGGCTATTAAGACTAGAATGGACTCTAAATTCGTACAATGACCCTTTGGGTCATCACAATCTCCACCTCTAAAATAAATGTTCGTCCTCGAACGGACATAGAAAATTACTTGAACTGGCAAACAAGACCAGATATCTACTCTGCATGTACGACTCGAAATTCCAAGTAGCTGCCTCAACATGCTGACCTCTCCACTGTACTCTAACTGAAGGGTAACTCTTTGATCTCAAATGACGAACATTCCGGTCTTAAATGGTCGTCGGCTCCTCCTCATAAGTCAAATCTTTGTCCAATTGGACGGAGCTGAAATTTAACACGTGGGACGGGTCACCATGATATTTTCGGAGCATAGACACATGGAATACCGGATGAACTGAGGATAACCCTGGAGGCAACACAATAAGCTACCTCCCTCACTCTCTCGAGAATCTCAAATGGTCCGATAGGGATCAACTTGCCCTTCTTCAAAAATCTCATGACACCCTTCATGAGAGATACCCGAAGTAATACTCTCTCTCCAACCATGAATGTCACATCACAAACCTTACGGTCGGCGTAACTCTTTTTCCTAGACTGATCTGCATGAAGTCGATCCTGTATAACCTTGACCTTATCTAAGGCCTCCTGAACTAAGTCTGTACCCAATAACCAAGCCTCTCCCGGCTCTAATCACCCAACTGGCGATCTACACCGTCTACCATATAATGCCTCATAGAGAGCCATCTGAATGCTCGATTGATAACTATTATTGTAGGCAAACTCTGCTAACGGCAAGAATTGATCCCAAGAACCTCCAAAATCAATAACACAAGCGTGGAGCATATCCTCTAAGATCTTAATAGTGCGCTCGGACTGTCCGTCCGTCTGAGGATGAAATGATGTGCTCAAATCAACTCGTGTACCCAACTATCGCTGAACTGACCTCCAAAAGTGCGAGGAAAACTACGTACCTCGATCAGAAAAAATAGACACGGGCACACCGTGAAGGCGAACAATCTCTCGATTATATATCTCTGCCAACCGCTCCGAAGTATAAGTACTTTCCACTGGAATGAAATGTGCTGATTTAGTCAGCCTATCCACAATAACCCAAACGGCATCGAACTTCCTCTGAGTCCATGGGAGTCCAACAACGAAGTCCATAGTGATACGCTCCTCTTTTCTCTAAGGAATCTCTATCTGCTGAAGTAAACCACCGGGTCTTTGATGCTCATATTTCACCTGTTGGAAATTCAAACAACAAGCCACATAAGCAACAATATGCTTTTTCATCCTTCTCCACCAATAGTGTTGTCACAAGTCCTGGTACATCTTGGCAGCACCCGGGTGAATAGAATACTTAGAACTGTGAGCCTTCTCAAGGATCAACTCACGAAGTCCATCAACATTAGGCACACATATGCTACCGTGCATCCTCAAAACACCGTCATCTCCAACTATAACCTTCTTGGCACCACTGTGCCGAACGGTGTCCCTAAGGACCATCAAGTGCGGGTCATCATCCTACCTATCTATGATACGCTCGAATAAGGAAGACCGAGCAACTGTACAAGCTAGAACATGGCTTGGCGAAATGTCCAACCTCATGAACTGATTAGTCAACGTCTGAATATCTGAAGCTAACAGTCTCTCACCAACTGGAATAAATGCAAGGTTGCCCATACTTACTACCTTCCTACTCAATTCATCGGCCACCACATTGGCCTTTACTAGATGATACAATATAGTGACGTCATAATCTTTCAATAACTCTAGCCATCTCCTCTATCTCAAATTAAGATCCTTTGCTTGAACAAGTACTGGAGGCTACGATGATCCGTGTAAACCTCACATGTCACGCCATAAAGATATTGCCTCCATATTTTTAATGTGTGAACAATGGCGGCCAACTCCAAGTCGTGAAAAAGATAATTCTTCTCATGAACTTTCAACTGCCGAGATGCATATGCAATCACCCTTCCATCTTGCATCAATACTGATCCAAGCCCAACACGGGAAGCATCACAATATACTATAAAAGATCCTGAACCTGATGGCAACACCAACACCGGTGCTGAAGTCAAGGCTGTCTTGAGCTTCTGAAAGCTCGCCTCACACTAATCCGACCATTTAAATGGGGCACCCTTCTGAGTCAATTTCATCATCGGGGCTGCTATAGACGAGAACCCCTCCACAAAATGATGGAAGTATCCCGCCAAACCCAAGAAGCTCCTGATTTTCGTGGCTGAAGCGGGTCTAGGCCAGTTCTTGACTGCCTCTATTTTCTTAGGATCTACCTGAATACCCTCTGCTGATACGATGTGACCCAAGAAAGCTACTGAATCTAACCAGAATTCACACTTTGAAAATTTTTCATACAATTGATTATCCCTCAAAGTCTGGAGTGCTATACGGAGGTGTTGCTCATGCTCCTCTCGACTGCGGAAGTATATAAGAATATCATCAATGAACACAATTATGAAGGAATCCAGATAAGGCTTGAAAACCCGATTCATCAAATCCGTAAAGGCTGCTGGGGCATTAATCAAGCCAAAAGACATCACCAAAAATTCATAGTGCCCATACCTTCTCCGAAAGGCTGTCTTAGGAACATCGGACGCCCTAATCTTCAACTGATATTAGTCTGATCTCAGATCAATTTTCGAAAACACACTGGCACCCTGAAGCTGATAAAATAAATCATCAATTCTCGGCAATGGATACTTATTTTTGATAGTAACCTTATTCAAATGTAGGTAATCTATAAACATTCTCATCGATCCATCCTTCTTCTTTACGAACAAAATCGATGCATCCCAGGGCGAGACACTAGGCCTGGCGAAACCCTTATCAAGCAGGTCTTGTAACTGTTCTTTCAATTCTTGTGGGGCCATCCAGTATGGAGGAATAGAAATGGGCTGAGTTCCCGGAGCCACATCAATACAAAAATTGATATCCCTGTCGGGTGGCATCCCCGGCAGTTCTGCAGGAAACACTTCGGGAAACTCCCGAACAATAGGCACTGACTCTATTGAAGAAATTTCGGCATCAAAATCACGAATATGATCCAAATAAGCCAAACATCCCTTCTCAACCATGCGACAAGCCTTGGCATAAGGAATCACTCTGCTGGGAGAAAGACCAGGAGTCCCTTTCCATTCTAACCGAGGCAATCCTGGCAAAGCTAAAGTTTCTATCTTGGCATGACAGTCCAAGATGGCATAATAAGGTGACAACCAACCCATTCCCAATATGACATCAAAATCGACCATGTCAAGAAGAAAAAGGTCTACACTAGTTTCAAGACCCTCAATAACGACTACGCACGAACGATATATACGATCAACCACAATAGCATCCGCCACCAGCATAGACACATAAACAGGGACACTCAAGGAGTCACAGGGCACAATCAAATACGAGGCAAAATATGATGACACGTAAGAATAAGTAGACCCCGGATCAAACAAAACTGAAGCAGCTCTATTACAAATTGAAATGGTACCTGTGATAACTGCATCGGAGGACTCCGCCTCGGGTCTAGATGGAAATGCATATAATAGGGGCTGGGCCCCACCACCCTGAACTATATTACCAGGAGGACCACTGACAGGTGGATCTCCACCTCTACCGGGTTGGCCTCCACCTTTAGCATTTTGACCTCTACCTCTGGCTACCTGACCCCTACCCCTAGCTGGATGGGCATGTGGTGCTGCAACTGGTGCCAGAACTGTAGCACGAGAATTCTAGTACTGAGAATTATCTGATGCATGAGAGCAATACCTAGAAATGGGCCTCGGGTCATCATAAGTATAACAAGACCTCGGCTGTTGAGACTGCTGGCTGGAAAACTGACCCTATCGACCTGGATAACCCCCTTGAAAGCCCTAGAGAGGAGGTATATTAATAGGGGTTGACTGATCAAAATAAGTCAAATGAGATCCACGACCACCTGGGGCCCCTGGGACGTCTGAAGTGCTGAATTAAATGGCCTGGAAGGATGGCCTCTGCCCTGAGTACCCCCGCCTCTAGATGAGGCACCACTGAATCCACAGGAATGGCGAGGTCTCTTGTTTGACCCCTGACATCCCATCCCAAGAACCAACTCAACTCTCCTGGCCACATTGGCCGCGTCCTGAAAGGAAATCTCAACCCCCGTCTCTTTGTCCATCTGTAACCTGATGGGTTGAGCAAGGCCCTCAATAAATCTCCTAACTCTCTCTCTCTCTGTGGGTAACAAAATAATAGCATGCCGAGCCAAATCCCAAAGCGGTTCTCATACTGGTCATGCCGCGCTGCTGAAGACGCTCAAACTGACGACGATTCTCTTCTCTAGTAGTGATAGGCAAAGATTTATCCAAAAAGAGGTGAGAAAATTGATCCCAAGTCAGATCAGGTGACCCAGTTGGTCTAGTAAACAAATAATCCCTCCACCATTTCTTGGCGGAACCAGTCATCTGAAATGCGGCGAAGTCGACCCCATTGGTCTCCAAAATACCCATATTACGAAGAACCTCATGACAGCTGTCCAGATATTCCTGAGGATCCTCTAAAGTAGCACCACTGAAGTGAACATGGAAAAGCTTGATGAACCTTTCCAGTCTCCACAAAGCATCGGAAGTCATAGTTGCCCCATAAGCAATCGGGGCTGCAACAACTGTCTGAACTACCCCAACTGGCTTGGCTGCTGGGGTCTGGACCTGAGGAGTAGTCTGATCAGGAGCGTGGGTAGCAGGAGTCTGGACCCCTCCTCCAGCCTGAGATACAGCTGCTGCAATAGGAGGTGCGCCAGTATGGGCTACACTCTCCATAAGGCCCACTAATCGGACCAAAGCATCCTGAAGCACCGGGGTAGCAATGAACCCCTCCGGGACCTAAGCTGGTCCAGCTAGAACGGTCTGAGCTGGAGCCCCCTCATCAATCTCAACCTGGGGCTCCGCAACTAGGGCTGCAGTATGAGCAACGGACTGAGTCCTGCCCCTGCCTCGGCCTCTGACGTGGCCTCGGCCCCTGCCCCTAATAGGAGCTGATGTTGCTGCTGGAGGACCGGATTGTTGGTCCGCAGAAGAGGAAGCACGTGTTCTCGCCATCTACGAGAGAATAGAAGAGTTCAATCAGTATTTTTTGAGATATCAAGAATCGCACGACAGAGTAGAAATAAAACGAGTTTGTTCCTAACTTCATAGACTCTGAGAGATAAGTATAGACGCCTCCATACAAATCCCTCAGACTCTATTAAGATTGTTCGTGGATTAACTACAAATAATTGGGCTAAAAGAAATATGTCTCTGTTTTGAACAAAACAAAATAGTAAGCTAAATAGATAAGGGAAGACTCCAGGAATCTGCGGACGCCAGCAGATCTACCTCGTGTCTCTGCGCGTACAGAATCAACAACTACTTTCACCTAGCTTTGACCGGTACCTGGATCTGCACAAGAAGTGTAGAGTGTAGTATCAGTACAACCGACCCCATCTACTGAGTAAGTGTCGAGCCTAACCTCGGCGAAGTAGTGACGAGGCTAGGAAAGGTTACCACATAAAACCTGGACATGTATAAACATACTAGTAGCAACAATAGCAATTAAAGAGTTAACATTATATCCAATAATAGGAAGGGATCATGCTATGAGGAATTTAACATAAGGAGTGAGAAAAACAACAAGACAGCAATAAACAGTAATCAACAATAATTTAAAGCAATAAGAATAGAAAAGGAACTCGCACGGCCCCACTCTTCGTGCTTTTACTCTCATCCTTCCCATATCATTGATCACGCTCAACTATGTCTTCTATAAAGACTAAACGGGCGTTGCAAACATAATCCTGGGGTATTTTGCCCAGAGTCGATCCCTCAGGGAATTGACGTATCAAGCACGCTGT